>QEOT01006926.1:0-28332 GCA_003123785.1 Pterocarya stenoptera
ATGTCTTCGAAATTCATAACCAATTCGACTCTCAACTGCGTCACCTTGTTTCTCAAATCCTCCCTGGCTGGGGAATCAGAGGGGGAGAATTTGTCCCAGAACAAGCTGACGATGCTATAGAAGTTGGGTTTGGAGGGATATTGGGTTTGGACATTGAGGTCTTGAGTCTCGAGTTGGTGATTAGAAGACTTGGTGAGGGTGAAGATGAATGGTGAGGAGGTAAGAGTTTTCGGCTTTGCAAAGCAAAATAGCTCTGCTTGGGCCACGTCTGAGATCTTGAAGACCCGCTTCATTTGTTGATAGTGGTCTTGACTGTGACAGCTATTTTCTAGGGTTCAAGAGGGATGGCGGTGCCTGGGGCTCACTGCAAACCGGCGGCGGAGAATTGTGTTTGGATGTTGTCGTAAGGAGGATTTGTTGGATGGAGCACAAGAACCTACAAAGGTAGATCACAAACATATATCAAACATATATCAAACATATACACATACACAAACATATATCAACTTCTACTTAATGATTGGTGAAAAACTTGATATACAGATACAAACATATATCAAATTCTACTTAATGATTGGTGAAAAACTTGATATACACATACAAACATATATCAAATTCTAACTCCCTTTTTTTTGTGCTTAACTAACTAAAGCACAAGAACGTACAAAGGTAGAGCACTAATCAATGTTTCAAGCTTCAAAAGCAACAGATTAGACTAGCAATACATCTGTCCACCATATACATAACCATGCTCACCATCTACATAAAAAAATGCAGGCCTAGAAATATAAACAAGCATGAAGTTTACCACTCTCAAATCATGCTAGAAAGTCCAAATTCACTATTGGTTTTCCATCCCCACAGAGAAAAAGCAGCTAAACAGAATAAAAGTCATGGAAGATGTAATTTTCATCCCAAACACAAGACATCTCAGTGAAAAGACGTGAGAATATGGCATGAGGTCTGTGCTTATTCAACTGGCAGGAAATTCAGAGTCCATATGAACAAATTAAGAAGAGACCGTTAAAATAACATGAACGAAAGAACAGTACAATGGCATTCTCAACCTGTAACCACAGGGCCAAAGACAACACATTTCAAGGCACAAATCACATATAAAACTTCAGTTCATTTTCTTACTCATGACATTACGATGGAGAGATATACAGCGATTCTGAGGAAACGGTCCAAAATTTTCACTCTTCATCAGGAAAATACCTCTCCAGGACAGTTTTGAGAACCCTCTGGATGGCTCATATAGCACGGGAAAACCCAGAGGACTCTATCATCACAATGTTGGCTCATCCCTTTCTCATCTCTTAGCAACAAAATTAAATAAATAAATTAAAAGCAGTCCATAACATCACTCTGAAAACACTAAACAAAACCTGCTGGCAATAGTTCCTAAGCTGCAAAAGTTATAGACAGGGTGGTTTCATTCATCCAAGCAAAGATGAAGCTGCCACAGCAGAACCCAGAATGTGGGTCTTCTGTGACTGAGATGCCACAGCGTTACTTCTCTTCTTAAAGGCGGCATTGGCAGTCATAGCCACTTCAAATTCGAGCCTCTTTCACTGGTAATCCTAGGAAGCCTCCTCAGGAGTATTATAAGCGCCCAACCAAATCCTGGCTCCTTTAAATGGGTCACGAATCTCAGCTGCCTATTTTCCCCATTTCCCTTGCCTAACTCCACAAGTTCCACCCCTTATCTCCACCGCCCACAATCAATCTCTGCACTAACCCTCTCCCACCAAAACCCATCACTTTCACTCCCTCTTCTAACCTAACGCATCAAATTCAAAATTAATCCCAAAATTCGATTTTCCTCCCAACCTCTAAAACTCGTCACAACCGGATCAATACCAAAGGCAAACAGCAGTGTTTATTAATCATTAAAATACAAACAAATTGAGTGGAACAAATGGATTTCACCTTGTCCCAAATGGAGAGGCGATGTTGAGATGAAGAAGTGCATTTCTAAGCACTTTTCATCCGGAAAATGAAAAAAGTAATATTGTACCGCAAAATCCTACATATTCATCAGAGACCAATGATGCAAACTGTTTCTCAATCTCATACTCCTAAGTACCTCAAATCATTAAAATTATGCTAACAGACTAAAACTCTTATGCGGTCACTCGATTTGTGAAATCTTTCCGGGATTTCACAACATTCCTAATGTGATACCCCATATGATAACATTGATAAGTATAAGGGTAGGTGGTGCATAGGATCCCACATTGCTTGGGAATGAGAAGTTATTGCTTTTTGTAACGCCCCAATGGGGCTCCAACTATATCATTGACTAGATACAATTGGAGTCCCATTGGGGCCCTACAAAGAGCAAAAACTTCTCATTCCCAAGCAATGTAGGATCTCATACACCACCTACACTTATCCTTATCATATGGGTATCACACCTAAGGTCTAAAGAAATTCATGCACTAAATTTCTGACAGGCTGTTACAACACTTCACTTACACTTCAGCCCATAACACCATACACCACCTATTGCTTTCATCACAACACTCACATCCAACTGCATAACACGGTCAAAACCATGCATAATAAATTCACAACTTCCATAGTTTAAGCCAACTACACTTCACATATAATTACAACTTCATCACTTAGTCCCAACACTTCAAGACAATTCATCTCAATCCAAACTTCATATATTCATATCAAACACCTCAATACAACTCAATATATAAAATTTTTCCATACCCTTTAGACGCCAATACAAACACAATCACAAAGCATTATAAGCTTCATTCATGGCTCCACAAAATCAAAACTATATAGTTGTATAAACATCACGTTACATTCAATCTGCATAAAATCTACCCAATACGAAGAACCAATAAAAAGGTACACATACTCAATTCATTTATCACTTGAGCCCAACACAAATCAATCACACAACCATTGTTCATGCATAACACACCCAACACTCAAATCTGTCCAACCAATCTTCATGAATGCTTTAGCCTTTTCACAATGCATACACATTTACAAGTTACAACCCAACACAAATACATGACTCTATTCAAAGCCATAATCTTTCTCTGCCCAACCACCAAAACAACAACACGTACCATCAAAATCTCACACTTCAGCATACATAATCTAAATTATAAAATGAGTATAATAATAGGGGACAATAAACCGCCATTAACTATCAGTTCTTGGACAGAAATTGACTAGAGGAAGAAGAGAGTTACTTACGGTGGTTCTCGGTGGAGGCAGTGGTGGCTGAGTTGAGGAGCAAGGAAACTTGCTCTATTTCGGCTGGTACACGGCGTTGAGGAGGAGACAACGGTGGTGTAAGCGACGGAAGGGGCTGATTTGGTACTCCGTTTTGGCCTTCGGTGATTGAACTCGGAGAATTCTTGCGATTGGACGTGGCTGGTAGGAAATTTGAATCCCCTACTGCTGGTGGTGCTGCGGCTGATGAAAGGACAGCTGAGGTGGGTTGCGGGAACGGAGGGCTCTCGATTTTGGTTGGGGCTGCTGCTGCCGCTGCTTTCTACTCCTTGCTGCTGCTCACAGCGGCTTGAGGTGAAGATCGTGGCTGGCTGTGCGTGGAGGGGAGGGGAAAATGGCTAGGCAGTGCTAGGTGTCTACTCGATGGCTCCACTGCAGATCGCGGCAAGGCTGTGAGGTGGTGGTACTCGGCAACGGGAGGAAGGAGACAAATTGGGGGAAAAGAATTCGAGAGAGGCAGAGAGAACGCTACCGTGTGAGAAATCCCTTGGAGGCAGCCGTTACGTGCGTTGGGCTGAACGTTAGGGGGTGGAACGTTGAGCTAGTAGGGAGGAAGAAAGTCTAGTGGTTCACGGGAAGGAACCGGAAGACGGCGTAGGGAAGAAAGATGGGAGGGGAATTAGGCTCTTGCCTCAAAACGACGTAGTTTGGGCCTTTTCCTTTGGACTGGATTATCTCCCAAGGTTTTGGCCGTTTTACGGGGGCTTAGAGCATTGGCAATGGTCTAGCCATTGTCAAGTCTAAAATTTAGTTAAAATTTCAAGTTTTGGCTATAGAGTTAAACTTTAGCTAGGTGAATTCATATTGGACTAGCCATATTAAAACCAAAATAGTAATATAATATTATATATTTTAATAATATTTTACAATTTTTTTTATATTTTACAAATACACTCCTTATATTAATTAATAAATATAATACATATGAATCAAAACCAAAAGGAAAAAAAAAACGTATAATAATTATCTCCTTAAAATTAAACAAAAAGAAATTTTAATAAAATATGAGAGAAAAAGAGAGGAAAGATGGAGGAATAATAAAATATTCATTTGATCCTTGAATAGTATATCTCCAAACATGGCTAGGAGGAGAAATTTACTGTAACTCAAAGTTAAGAAATATGGCTTTGGCTAGTTCAATGTATAAATTTTAATTCAACAAAAGGCAAAATTTGGACTTTAATTTGGCAATGGCTAGGCCATTGCCAATGCTCTTATAGCCTATAGGGGTTAGTTTTAAGCTCAGTTTGGATGTCGAGATTATATAATTTTAAATGAAAGATAAAAGTTAAATAAAATTTATTTTTTATTATTATTATTTTAAATTTTAAAAAAATTAAATTGTTTATTATAGTTTGTGTGAAAATTTAAAAAAATTATAATGATGAGATAAAATGAAATTAAATGAAATCGTTTTTTTATCCAAACGGGACATAATTAAATGATTGAGAATAATTATAGAGAATATAAAATACGTATAATAAGTATAATACGTATAATAAGTATAATACATATAATAAGTATGATAAAAAAAAATAAGAAAATAACAAATTAATAAATGGAATGAGACTAAATTTAAAATCCTACTTTGTTTCCTTGATCCTAAGATAATATTTTAGCAAATATTTCTAAGGACATAACTAAATTCATCTAAATAAAATGAGTTACTAAAAATCTATTTTATTTACAGAACTTTCCAAAATTAAAGAGGCTTATTTTTAAAAGTTAGATTTGGTTCAACAACACTAAAAATATTTCATTTAAAATAAATTTTAGACTTTTAAAAATACTTAGAATATTTTAAATACTTGACTCGATTAAAGAAATCAATTGCTAAATTTAAAATTGAGTTTGAGTTTGAGTTTCAAGGCTTTAAAATGAGGCTCTAGATTTTTCTTATGATTTGATATTGTTTTGCTCTATTTCATTTAAATTTTTTCCTGGTCATCACAAAAAGAATCAATTTGGATGATTGCATACATTTGTTTGAATATTTATGTACTGTATAAAGATCTCACTTTGGGAATAATGGGACATAAAAAACAATTGTTTGGATAATTATATCTTGAAATTTCTTCTTTGTGCTATCCATTGTTATATTACGTATAACAAGAAAATTTACTTATCACAAAAATCTTTAACAAGAAAATGATACAGTTTTATGGTTTTTTGTATTTACATGTTTCACACCACCAATTGCTCGAATGACCTACAACAGATGAAAGCGCGGCATTGGTCGCCCATGGGAGTTTCGATGCCTAAGTTAGAGAACATAATCCCAATATGCGTATATAAGCCAAAAGTTAGAATTTACTGTTACCATTAGATATTATTTATAGAGGTATTGAAGACATAGATAAGCACTAATTATCTCGTAATAAGCAAACAAGATAATCATTCTAATCTATTGATGTTATCATATCACACTCCATGGGTCATATGGGCTCTTGGACAATGCGTCCCCTTTGGCCCATAGGTTGAACATGGGCATATAACCAATGGACCTAAATATCCCTTTCACTCACAATAAATTAGGATTTTTCCAAAAAAATAAAAAGAAAAAATTTTGTCAATTATTTAAATTTGTAACAAACATTGGTCACCATTTATGGTCCTCGTTATGCCCTTCTGGACTTGTCGAGGCAACTTTTTGCACTCTACTCATATCACTATTTTCTCATTGCAGCTGCTTTCATCACTCCATTCCCTCCCCACTGTATTTCTTTCTTGGCATTTGGGGTCTACATGATGTTATGCAAGAGATCCATGAAGGTTTGGATTTTTCTTCTAATGATAACGGGGACTACTCTTTTGGAATCTTCTCTGCAAAATTCTCAACAGATGGATGAGAAGTTGTTGCTGGAAATAGTGATGATTCTATATATGTTTATGATCTCAAAGCAAATAAGCTTTCCCTTAGAATTTTGGCACATACGGTAGTGTTACCTTTTTAGCAAGCACTTCTATGTTTCGTTTTATTTGAAGTCAAAATATCATACTTTATTCAAAATCAAGTACGCAATAATTTCATAATAAAAGAAATTGTAAATTAAGTAAATCAATAAATTTTTTACACAATGATAATATTATATTGCACACATCAAGCATATAATATGTTCTACAGTTCAAGTATTAGAGTCCTATACAAATACATGTAGCTAGGGGTGGGCAGGGGGGTCTCGCACCCTGCCACCCCACCCCAGTTCGCCCCGCCCCCACATGTCGGGGCTGGCAACCCCGCCACGCATCTGGCTCCCCTAGCGAAGGTGGGGGGAGGGGAAGGCCCAACCCCATCCCGCATTTTCTCCGCCCCGCACTTGTAGATTTATATATATTTATACTATACATATTTATAAATATTTATTATTTGTACTATATATAAATATAATAATATGTATTAAGTAGAACTTTTACATAATATTTTGTATAAGTTGTAATGTAGTAGGGTGACCTTTTTATAGATTGCCAATGCAATACAAGAGTCCCACATTACTTAAGTGTGAGACTTGTATTGTGAAGGCAGTTTATAAAAGAATCACCTCACTACACTGCAATTTATACAAAATATGCACTAGCAAATTTAAAAACTACATAATTTTTAAATTATAGTCATAGTTTTTACAATTTGGATCTAAAAATGTATTTTTGATCACTTTTGGACCCACAAATAATTTTTGGACCTAAAGGACTGTAGTCTATTATTGAAGTGGGGAATGATGGATTGGGATATGACATGTTATATTAAAAATTATAAGATTGATTTTATATGATATCACATGTTATATTAATTAGCAATTTAGCATATAATATATATAATATAATATAAAAATTATAAATATATAAACCGGTTCGGTTCAGTTTAAACTGGTTTTCAAAATATGAAAATTGGTAATGCACTGGTTTAGGACCGGTTCCAGTTCTCAAAAACTAGTACCACACCGGATCGTTACAAACTGTACCAAATCCATTGGTTTGGTCCGATCCAATCTGGTTCAATTGATATTCCAATTTTGTTTACACCCCTACTTTCTATTATTAAAACAATTATTCTTGCGATTATAAAAAAAAAAAAAATCAAATTGATCGATGAATAATGACCTATTAAAAGAATAACTCTTAATCTTATCAAAAATACTACATACTACACCCTTGTTCACTCTTTGGCCTTGTTTGGATATCAAAACAATCTCAATTCATCTCATCTCATTTAATCATTATAATTTTTTCAAATTTTCAAACTAAATACAATAAACAATTCAACTTTTCAAAATCTCAAACAAAAATAATATTTGAATAATATTTTATTTAACTTTCAACTTATAGATGTAAAATTTTGACTAGGACTAGATGATTAAGTTGATAAGTTTGGATATGACTAAGTGAATAAGATGATAAAGTTTATCTTATCTTTGATTTTGTAATTTGGATAAATGTAAAATACTTTAATTTTATGTAAGACTATTTTGATTTTATCTAGAGGTTGTTAGATAATGTTGTAGAAAAGCCAAGAGTGTATGTATCCAAATTATAAGGAGTCTGGAATTATCCTGTGAAAAATTTGAATGAAAACTACATCTTCTGAAAAGAATTAGTGCCAAATGTCAACAGACACGTCAGCAGAATTTTTCACAGTAGAGTCCTTCTATCAGCAGAGTCTTACTGCATATCAAATTCCTACTAGACTCATTCCGTCAGTAAAGTCTTACTGCAGATCAAATTCCTATCAGATTGTTTATTTCAGGGATCCTATTGGTTAGAATCCATAGAGATTTAATTCTAGATACTTTTTAGAGCACTTTCCAGTGCATATTTTTGTGAGAAAATTCCTTGAAGAATCTTTATACTGTTTCGATCTAAGGCTAAGATGGAGTGATCGTGATTCAACCACTGGAGTTCCAGAAGAAAAGTCAATGTTTGAAGATCATCAGAGGTTCTGGCTGTTACTACGATAGAGACAAACGAGTTGTTTGTCCGGTCAAGTAAGATTGTCAATTGACAATTAACAGATCATCAGAGGTTCTGGCTCTTATTCACTTCTTCACACTTCCTATACTTGGAGATGAAACATCTCTCTATTTTTTTATTTTTTTATTTTTTATTTTTTTTGTAGTCTACAATATGAGTGTAGATCCCATGACTCATTTTGGCAAAGTTATATTCTAGTGCACTGTGAGGAATGTATTTTCCACATTTTTCTTTCATTATAAATGTTCCATAAGGTCTCATAGAAAAAATCGGTGTTTCTTCATTATGAAAAAAGACAAACACCCTACACGGATCTTGTTCCTTAAGTTCCTATAAAACAAAACATTACTCTATTAAATGTGGAAAAAGATGAGTAATAAAATGGACATACAAAGGGTTGAGTAACCTTATGTTCGGAGGAGATACTTTTTTCAAGTATCTAAGTTCTAGCATAAAGTTTGACTTTTGAGGTCAAAGATAACCCATTTGGGAGTATCTATGTGAAATAAATATAGAAAAATAGATGGCAAAATAAATATACATTTATATATTTAAATATTTGATTGTGGTAGTAAGTTGCCTCACTCACACACTCACATAGAGTTTTGCCATGATGACTTTGTGGTGTGTCCATACTTATTTTCTTGGACTCGTTATTTCAAATAAGGGAGCATAAACCTCTTTCACGGTTGGTTGTGTGACTGGTACATTGTGCTTGGACACTTGGTACATTTAGGCAAGTGATTTGGCTTCAAAAGGATTAAGTTGCTTAAATAATTTTTTTGCTGCTCATTACAAAACAGAGTGTTGGGTCAAATTTTTTGGCATATGGGCATTAATTTTGCACTAGGTCAGTATCAGTTTATTTTGTTTTTGAGTCCTAATAGGCATGCACAGTTTTTTTTTTTTTTTTTGGTATATGGGTCTTTTTTTACATGAGGGCATGTTGCATATGGTCTAAAAGTTGTGTTTCAAAATGTCTTTTTTTTTTTCGTCTTAGTGTTTAAGTCCCAGTGGGACTCCTAAGGCATGGGTTCGTGCCATGCACGGCAGGTCACTTAGTGACTTAAGTGGCTTAATGGTTAGATAGACACTCACCCCCTTATCTCCCGATACTTTCTCTCACACTCACCCATGGCTCTCTCACTTTGTCTGCCCCAGTCAATCATTAGTTCCCACACTACTAGTGTTCTAGAGCATTTAGATTCTTTGAACGACTACAGAACTTCTTGTCTACATGATTCCCAGTCATGGTAAGAGCACTATTAATTTATTTCCTCTTCTCCTAGGGTTTGGTTCTACATTATTTTGGAGATTTTTGTGATTAGTGTGATTGTGAAGTACCGATGTGGATTATGGGGTCAAATTGGAGCTTTTAATGTTTAGGTTGTCTAGATTTGCATTTAGTAGTTGGATTATGCTGGCTTTCATGTATTGAGGATGGTTTTTGGATGGATTCTTGCACTTTGTTATTCAATTTCTATGGAATGCCCACCAAGTATTTTATTTTTTGTCTCAACCAAATTCTCTCAATCTTTTGTAAATTGTTTTACATGCATTCATATGTATACATCAGTTCTATCTAAATTGCATGGTTGAGTTCAGATCAGAGGATACTTTGGCCATGTCAAATCAAGAAGTATCATATTGGCTTTTACACGGCACACATAGATTTAGATCTCATTCATTTTGATTGTGACAGTGTCATTGACCATTCACAAATGAGATTCACAAATGCAGCAGGTGTTGGAGAATGTCATGGACTTCGGTATTGAAAAATAGTGATCCTTGTCAGATTAGTAACAAAAAGGGGAAGTGAAGAGAAGAGCTAAGCAGATTGAGAAGGAGCATATTGATTTTTTTAGTATTGTGAAATTTAAGGGGAGTTGAAGTAAGTGTTGCTGATGGGGAGTTGAATTAGTTTTGTTTAAGATAGTTTAATATTGAGGGGGATAACTAAATTTTGGACATAAATTTGATGTTGGACTAGAACATACTTAGACTTATAATTAGATTTTAAATCTTGTGAATTTTAATAGTACTAATCTTAGTCACTGTTTGTCAGTATTTTTTATTCTTGATTATTTGCTTAGAATTTTTACTCGGTTTCTTGGTCTGTTGTTTGTGCTTTTGACAGGTATATATTATATTCATCAAGTTGATTTTGTTACCAATCCGCCAAAATGGGAGATTGTAGATACAAGACATTCATCAAGTTAGTTTTGTCACCAATCCACCAAATGGAGAGATTGTAGATGTAAAAGTTTGGTTAGGACTAAGTGACTAAATTGATAAGTTTGGATATGATTAAGTGAATAAGATGCTATAATTTATCTTATCTTTGGTTTTGTAATTTTGATGAATGTAAAATATTTTGACTTTATCTAGGGCTATTTTGATTTTATTTAGAGGTTGTTAGATAATGTTGTAGATAAGCCAAGAGTGTATGTAACTGAATTATAAGGAGTCTGGAATTATCCTATGAAGAATTTGAATGAAAACTACATCTACTAAGAAGACTTAGCGTCAGATGTCAACAGACACGTCAGCAGAGCTTTTCATAGCAGAGTCCTTCTATCAGCAGAGTCCTTTTGTCAGCATAGTCCTACTGCAGATCAAGTTCCTATTAGATTGTTTATTTAAGGGGTCATATTGGTTAAGATCCATAGAGATTCAGTTATGAATATTTTTTAGAACACTTTCTAGTGCATATTTTGTGGAAAAATTTCTTGGAGAATTTTCATACTGTTTCGATCTAAGATTGAGATGGAGGGATCGTGATTGAGAAACTAAAGTTCTTGGAAAAAAGTCAATATTTGAAGATTTTCAGAGGTTCTGGCTGCTTTTGCGATAGAGACAAACGGGTCATTTGCCTGGTCAAATAAGGGTGTCAATTGACAAAGGTTTTGTAATTGAAACTTGCTTGTAATTGATTTTCAAATAATAAAATTAACTTTTCTATATTTGGTTGCCCCGTAGGGTTTTACCTTTAAAGAGTTCTTTAAAGGGTTTTCATTCGTCACCAATATTGATATTATACAATTTATTTATTTTATGTTATTGCTTAATTATTATATAATTGCATGATTAATGGTTAACCAATTTATTGAGTGAATTGGTAGATATTTCCGTTACAATACAATGGCATTTGGGTAATTTCATAACTTTCATTTCAACTCATCTCATATGAACTCACTGTCCAAACCTCTCTTTAAAGCATCATACAAATTAATATCTTGTTGTTGAACGAAAATTGTAATGGCTAGTTTGGTTGCACAAAATTATTCAATTTTTAACTTCTATCTCATTTCATCTGTGTAATTAAACGAGACTAGAAGTTGTATAGTTGAAGTGAAACGACTACTTTTTAGAAAGAAAAATAATAGATATTACACTTTTATCTTATTTTTATCTTACTAAGATAATGTAATAGTCTCATTCGAATATTTAAAATAAAAGAAATAATTGTTCTAAGGATAATAAAAAATAATATATTTATAATTGAAATAAGAATATATATATATATATAACATTTCTTTCTTTGCTGTTCTTTGTCCCACAATCACACGTGTAGTCTTAGCTCTTTTAACGTTCTTTTCTTTCCCATCTTTCTCGTCTTATTTTCATTAAGTTATATTTAAAAAAAAAAGGAAAATGATATTTGACTCCATGATTTTGACATCTCAAATTCTCGTTTAGTTATTTTAATTTTTTTTAATGGTTATAAAAGTGATTATTAGTGGAGTAATGCATTTTTTAAGATGTCTAGATATGTTTAAAAAACATTTGACAGGAAAAGAAAAGGCAATGCAATTGCACTAGCGGTTAGGGGTGAAAAAAAATCCGGTGAACTAATAAACCGAACCGAACCGATGAGCGGTTCTAAATCGGTTCGGTCCAGTACTACTTTTATTTTTTTTTAAATCGTTCGAAATCGATCCTATTCTGGTTTTCTTTTTTCTAACACCGGATCGAACCAGACCAGACCAATTCATATCAATAATTTTTTTTAAAATTTTTTCTATTATATAAAATATTTTTTTATATGATTTTCTATATTATATATAATTTTGATATCTCATATATATATAATTATATTTAAAATAATATTGTATTATATGCTAAGTTACTAATTAAAATAACATTAAAATTTAAAATCCTATATAAATAACTATATATTATCACTATAGTCTATAATATTAATAGTTATATTAATACAATATCACTATATATTATAATATACTATAATATATTATTATATTATATATTATAATATATCACTATAGTCTATAATACAATTATAATATACTACAATATATTATCATTACATTATTATATACTATAATATATATATATAACATATTATATATGCTATATATATAATATACCAAAAAATCAGGTTGAAACTGGTAAAACTAGAAATACCAGTTTAGAGATGTAATTAGTGCGGTATCGATTTTTTAAATCTCAAAATTGGTGTATACCGGTTCGGTTATAAAATATGTCAAAAACTGAACCGAATCCAGTTATACCCATACTAGTTGTAAGTTTGAGGGGCAAAATCATGGAATTGAGTAGTAACACCATTTTTTTAAAAGGGTTCTTTTAGACATATTAGTCCCTCAACTTTAACCAAACTTTATTGCCTTTAAGTTTTTTACTTTGAACGAATCGATCGCTCCAGCAAAATATTGGCATAGATCTCTCAAAATTAGGGATGGCAAATTGTGTTAATGGGTAATGTTCATGTTATGCCAAGTCATGTACATTATACAATATGGGTTAACCCGGATACGACTCGTTAAGTTTAATGAATTGTACTTTCAAATTTTAACGCAACCCATTAAAATAACATGTTGACAAGACACGACTAGTTTTGACCCGTTATTAATTACTTTGAATTGGATCATTATAACCCATTTTATATAAATGGACTGAACTGACTTGAATAACTCATTTGACCTAATTAACATAATTTCACATAAAAATTAAAATTACAATATCTCCAAAAAATTTAAAACTAACTAATAACGAAAAATATCAATATTTTTCATATTTTAAAATATAATAAAATTAATATTACAATTCAAACAATAAAAACACAAATCTAAATTTAAATCCAATATTACAGTTAGTGTTAGGGTATTTTGATTTTTAAGTTTTAAAGTTGATATAAATGTATTTTTTAGTAAAAATCTTAACGGGATTTTTACTCAAAATGCCACGTAATGTACATGAGGTACTGTCACATGCCATTTGAAATGCCATTTTTAGTTGATATAAATTGTCACCTTTAATCAAAATGCCACGTAATGACCAATAAGGGACTGTCACATGCCATTTGAAAATAAAAATATTTTAGTACTAAACTTTAAAAATAAAAAAGTACATGACATCGTGAACAATGCATGGGAGGACCCAAGCGCGACGATCGGGCTCCGACCCAAGTTGCATCTCCTGGGTTAAGCTACCCAGGCTACATCTCCTGAGTCATGCGACTAGGGGTGAAAAAAAACACCTCGGGCCGGTTCATAACCGGTTTGGTGGTATCGATTTTATTTTTTTTAAAGTGATTGAAACTGAACTAGTTTCAATCAATTTAAAAAAAATAAAATCGATACCACCAAACCGGTTATGAACCGGCTAGTTTCAATTCTTCTTTTTTTAACATCAGACCAGAACGGTTTATATATATATTTTAACTTTTTATATTATATAAATATTTTTTATATGATTTTTTTATATGATATATGATTTATATATAATTTTTATAATTATATGTAAAATAATTTTATATTATATGCTAAATTGCTAATTAATATAACATTAAATTTTAATATCCTATTATTCATGTGTAATAGTACTCTAATAACATAAAATTAATATAAAATTTAATATAACATAAAATTAATCTTATAAATCTTAATATAACATTTGATATAATATTATTATTAAAAGTTTTAATTTTATAACATGAAATTAATATAACATGAAATTTTAATCTTAAATGTGAACATTTGATCATATGTTATTAGTTTAAACTATATATATTAAGGATAAATACATTTATAGCATAATAAATTATACTATATATTCTTTTTTATAAATACATTTCTATACATTTGAACCTTTACACCCATATACATTCATATGCTAGGTGTCACTAGGTCCCCTAAGATTATGGGGGTGGTTTAACCTAGAGAGAGAACCTCTACCTTCTCTCTAAAAACACTCCGCTCCTGAACCTTGGGGGGTCCTCCCCCCTCGCCTCATTCTTTTACATATTTTCGATCTTTTCTTCTTTCTTTTCAAGTATGTATTCTGTCTTTTTGTGGTTTTTAGGTCTAATAATGGATAACCCAGATCTGGCCTCCATCCCTGTCCAGCACGCACCCCATCCCACGGGGGAAAAGGGCTACTGGAGATTTGCACCAGATCGTGGGAGATCTCCATCCCATAGTGGAGATCCGGCCTCCATCCCACGGCGTTCCTTTTGGCCCGAGCATACCTGAGCTGGGCCGTGGTGGAGGTGGAGGTGGAGGTGCTCGTGCGAGCTAGACGGTGGAGGTAGAGGTGCTCATGGGATGCCTATGCATTCTTTGTTCGGCCTGAGCAAATTTGAGCTACCCAAAAAGGGTGGGCATGGGGTGGGCAAAAGAGGAGCCGTGGAAGAGTCATGATAGGGGAAGAGAAGCAGCACCTGCGCAGGGGTGGAGGTGGAGGTGCTAGTGCAAGCGAGATGGTGGTCGTGGTGAAGGTGAGCGAGGTAGACGGTGGAGGGGCAACTCAAAGCCAGTGGAGGTGATAGCCGGCTGAGGCGTCGGGGGAGGGGGCCACAGACTAGAGCAGCGTAGGAAAAAAAAAGAAAAAAGAAAGAAAAAAAGAAAAACGAAGTAGAGGAGGGCGGTTAGAGAGGAATGATGTTGCCTTAAGGGCAGTGTTTTTCCTTAGTGTTGTACCTCCGTTTCCTTAGTGTTTTTGTTCCTCTTCTTCAATTTTGACCCTGGTGAGGTGTTGAGCCGTTTGATCAGCCGCAATTTGGGACAAGAACTGGTTGAGAGGTATGGGCGATGCTACTGCTGGTGATCGTGCGGCTGCTACTCGTGCATAGGAGCCACCTACGCAATGGAGGTTGGTGTTCGTGCGAGAGCTGGGTGCTCATGCCTTCTGGGCTCGTGAAGCTGATGTTTGCGGTGGGTGAGCCGTCCAGACTCACGCTGGTGCTTGTGGTTTATGTAGTTTTTTATTGTGTTTTTTATTATAGTTTTTGTTTTTAGTTATTAATAAAAAAGAAATAGGCATTGGACTTGATGTCCATAGCAGTAATGTTCGGTACTCCTCCTCCCTGAGAGGGCGGATGAGAATATTTAGTTCTGTTTTTACAGAGCGTTTTTTTTATTAGAAGAGAGTTTTTAGAAGTTAAGACAATATCTGCTACAAAGTAATTTGTGTGCGGGGATGCCTAGAGTAGATGCGTAGTTTGACTTATAGTTTAAATTTTTCTTGTATTGATAAGTCATAATTATAACTTTGATTATTGAATGAAATGAAATCTATTTCTATAAATAAATAAATAAATAAATAAATAAATAAAGTTTCCCAAGAGGAAAAAAAGATTGCAACGATGGTTAGGCACGGTTAGGCTCTAGTGAGATCCATTATCAACCACAAGCTAGAGGTCATTCCTGTTTTGGCCGTCAGATATATAGTCATCTTTTTTAGATCGTGCGGTCATCCAAACCCGAGCAATATGGACTCCCCAAATCAGCTCTCACCCAATCAGAGCAGCGAAAAAGGTACCCAATGAACGACACGGCAGAAAGCTTTCGTTCCGCATACTTGTGGACGAGAGTCACGAGACGCACACGTTGCCTCGCAGATCGCGGATGGGACCCAGTTCTTCTGCTTTCTTTGCTCGATTATTCGGCCAAACTCCAAAACATCGGCGATGCTGTCGAGCAATAATAGTCGATCCCTTTCTTCGATTTCGTACGCCACGTCCTCAAAGTGGCTGAGCTATCACCTTAGGTGTAAATAAATAATAACCTTAGTTTGTTAAGTTTATTTTAAAATATGAATTGAAATGAAAATTAAAAATTAAATAAAATATTATTAAAATATAAAAAATTAAATTTTTTATTTTATTTTATATAAAAATTTAAAAAAATTATAATAATTAAATTAGATAAGATGAATTGAAAATAATTATGAAAATAAACGAGGCTAGACTCCTCATCATCCTACATATTACATTTATTTTTATTTATTTTTAATTCTTTTTCCTGTTATTAATACTAAGCTAATTGAATTTTTCTATTTATTATTTTTACACTGCATACTTACTAAGGAAAAAAATAAAAAATTATATTAGATGTGTGATATAAGAATGATGAGTAGAAGTTTTCAAATAATAATAAAAAAACTATGCTGTGGAATTTTATAAAAAATTAAATTTATAAATTCATGTATATTGCATATATTTTATAATAAAAAGATACATATAAGACATTTCTCAACAATAATATCAATTTAGAAAATTTTATATATTTTATTCTCATTTTACTTTTATTCTAACGGTATTGTCCACCAATTCTTAAAATTTATCTTAAAAAATAAAATAAAATAAAAGATTATCTAAAAGTGATCAAATTATCATGTTGTAAAACGATAGTGTGCCATGTATCACTATTCTATAGATTTTATCAAGTTAATAACATGTAACGGGTGTTATATTTAGAGTGTTATTAGTAAAAATAACTTTTTTTAATTTTTGTTTCATTTCACAATATTAATCTTTGATTTTCAGTGGGAAAATTGAATTAAAATTTAACTTAAAATATATAGTGTCAATTTAAAATTATGCAATCTTGTCTATAACTATATATATAGTATGTATATATATATATAGTATGTACACGAGTTTTGTTATTTTACGTATAAAAGCATGCAAGCAAATATTGGTCGTTGATATAACAAACGAGAAACTAACTTATCTAACTATTATTTTATTTATAAAACTTATTATTGATATTGAAAATTTTGTCTACAAATATATTAATTAAGTTCATAATTATCAACAAAATGTTGTCGATCAATTCCTAATTGATCAAACCTGTCTCACACGATTATCCGCAATCAAAGAAGTGTGTGGCTTGGAGATTCAGGGAACGCCTTCAATGCCTAAATTAGTAGTAACAACAAAGATTCTCTCTCTAGTCAAAGAATTAGATAGGTTCCATTGTTATACCTGGATGGTATAAATAGAGCCCAAGATGTTTCTGTTGTTAATCAATAACTATTTCATCTGTTATTTGAAATTTAATCCTTGAGATGTTGGAGACATCGTCTATTTTGAATAAACTAATGACTTCTCTTACCTGAAATTTTATGGAGCAATGCTATAGAGTAGTCATTGTAGTAGTGCACACTTTGCACTCACTACGTGGTTACTTCTGGTTCTTTTTTTTTTATCACTCTCATCCGCTCTCTCTCTCATCATCTCTCTCTCCAGCATCTCTCTCTCATTGTCTCTCTCTCTCATTTCTGCTCTCTCTCATCAATAGCTCTCTCTCTCACATCGTCCGGCTCTCTCTCTCTTATCGTCTCTCGCTCATTCTCGATCTCTCTCTCAGTCCGGTACTAATTTCAAATTTGATAGATATGTGGTTTGAATAATGTCACGTAGTGTGTGCAAAAGTGACTGCTTTCAATAGTAGCTGCTTCCAATAGTTTTTCAATTTTATGATTGTTATTCTTTCAATATTTGTGATGGACTGAACTCTCGACTGATTGGGTTATTGGACTGAGCCGTAATTCAAGCCCGTGCTACGGCCCGATAGGTCCGAGAAGATATTAAGCCCCTTCTATTACCCACTCTTCTAATTTTTCCATTACCCACTCTTCTAATTTTTTTCAACGAGCTGAGTAAAGAGGTCTAGTTACTTCTCCTCCCCCGGCCTCTTCCCTCAGGACACGAACCTTCAAAGGGGCTACATTCGCCCCCACATAAGGTCCATATATACATCGTCAAATGCTCAACTTCACGTCACATGAACGCCCATGCGCGCGCCACCACTGACGTTTCACCAGGCTAGCTTTCGGCCATATGCACCAGTACGTACACCCATCGATTTTTTCAGCCATCGATGTATAATCTTCTCTAACTGCCTCCATCCTATTCTCACATACCTGTGGGCCCCATGCCTTGTACATGTACTCTTGTACAACCATGTTAACTTGTCAGTACTCGAGCGGACTTGAGCCATCAAAAGTCTGGTTTCTTCCGCTTTCATCCACCTGATGGTCACCATCATGTTACTGCATGCATGCGCGCTTCTCCTAAAGTCGAGGAGTTTTCATACTCCTCTGTCTCAGGGAGTAGAGAACTACAACGATTCACGTCTGTCTTTTGTATTATACACGTCATAATTCAATTGATAAGATTTATATTTTAAAATTTATATATAAAATTCTAAATCAAATTAAGCCACATTAATTATAAATAATATAAATACTTTTAAATAAAATTATTCAACCGCCAATAAGTTTGGCTGACCAATTTCTTGGCTTGGGTCGGACCAAACTTTTTTTAAAATCTCCTTTTAGATTTTAATTTTACTTTTTAGCAATGTGGTAATTGATTTAGGAAAACTTTGAAGATCCACACCCCTCTATTTGTTACTTCTATTACTACAATAATTATTATTGTGGTTATAAAAAATGAAAACAAAAATTCCAAGTTGATTAATCATTAATGACTTACTAATTAAAAGAGTAATTATTTAGTTAGTTAGTAATAGAGCAATTATTATAAAAAGTGTTTTAAGCATATATTTATTTATATATATATATTTTAAAGTGAAAACTCACTTTCTAAAAAACTTCCAAATTTTAGCTGTTGTAGAAAAGTACATCCAAATAGAAGTTAAAAACAACCGCAACAACTTTGAATATAGTTAGACATATAATAAGAATAATCTTAGTATGCCTTATCATTTTGTTCATTTATTTTAACCGCTCATATATTTAATATTTTTAATTTTTTTAATAATTAAGAAAATAATTATTAGTATATTGATATATTTTTTTAAAAATATTTAAAAAATATTTTAAAAAAAATACAATTTACACTAGACGACACACAGAATAGACACATAAGGGCAACAAAGTAGCACCACTCAACAGTATAAGAGCTTTATAATAATAAAACTTTTTCTTTTAATAAAGCCCTATAAATCAAAGTTTTATTACCAACAAAAATTTCAAATAGGTGGATAAATCTCATAGCAAAATATTCTAAAAGTTATACAATATAATTAAAAATAATAGAATATCTACATATCTGAGTATGGATATGTGGTATTTTTTTTTCTATTATAAAAAGTAACGCCGATTAAAATTATTTATATTGAATGATGATTGTATGAAAGTAATGTTTCGAGTATCAACCAAATAATTTTTCGATAGCGAATTCTTAAGGATATGGTTCGTACAAATACGACGACAAAATCGTCAATTCACCCCAAAAAAAAAAAAAAAAAAAGACAAGACGATGAAATCGTCGTTTGCCGATGTTTTTATACTGGCCATTTAAATGAGCGGCCTCAAATGGTTGAATTACCCACCGCACAAACACCCAGGCCTGCCCGCCACAGCTCTCACTCTCTCCCTCCCTCCCTCGAATTTTATCTACGCGTTTCAACCTGAATTCACGGTTCTGTAAACCCTCAATCCATGGCCACATCGACGACCGGCGATGGCTCCAGTAAGAAGGTTAGGAAGCCGTACACCATCACCAAGTCCAGAGAGAGCTGGACCGAGGAAGAGCACGACAAGTTCCTTGAAGCACTTCAGCTGTGAGTTGATGATTCTCTTCAGTGCTTTCCTCCAACTCCCTTTTCGATTCAAACTTTCCTCTCGGATTCCATTACATCATCATACAAATTAACTTTCTTGCGGTTGAACGCATACTTTTAGCCTGAATCTATTACTGAAAGCGAATTGACTACTTGCTGGAAATATACCCGAACTGCATGTGAATTTCTTTATCTTTAGTCTCACATGGAAATTATACTTAGGCGTGGTGATTTGTTTGCTGTTCTTAATTTCTCAATCATATGGGCCGTCTTAGCTCTTTTAATTCTCTTTCTTTCCTATTTTTTTCATCGTATTTTCTGGTTAAAATTTTTTTATAGTGATTTTGAATGTCGACCCTGTTACTCTGTATGGTTGGTTTTTTTAGGAAAATTTTTGTTACCGGTTAGTAATTCTGTTTTAGCTCCGAGACTTTCAGGTCTGATACAGCCTACAGGACTATCGTAACGAGTTCGACTGAATTAACAATCTATTTTGTTATATTTCAATAAGCGGTCTCTTCAAAAGACCTTTTCTATGGAAATTGAAACGTAATTAATTTTTTAATTTTGTTTGTCGTGGTTCGATCAAAATTTGGGGATGTTCTGTATTCGTTAATTGACTAAACTTTCAATGATTTCTTTTACACGGGATATACGCAATGAGTTGTTTCCCCCTTGTTTTTGGTGTTATTTAGGTTTGACCGTGACTGGAAGAAAATTGAAGATTTTGTGGGTTCAAAGACAGTAATTCAGGTTCGAGTACATTGATTTATCCTCGTGGTTTCATTTTCTTGTTCATTTATTCCTTTTTGGGAGGTCACAGTTGTTTCTAAGTAACCTTTGTTTTGCAGATTCGAAGTCATGCCCAAAAGTACTTCTTGAAGGTCCAAAAGAATGGGACAATCGCACATGTGCCTCCTCCTCGCCCTAAGCGAAAGGCATCTCATCCTTACCCACAAAAAGCGTCCAAAAATGGTGTGGCTGACTTTAGGATAATGATTTGCATTCCTCTAAAACTGCAATATTGGTTTTTTGACATTCTCACATGCAATTTCTTGGATTGGCAGTTTTGGTGCCACTACAAGCATCCGTGGCTTATCCTTCTTTGCTAAATAATCTTGCACCAGGATATTCTCCGTGGGATGACGCTTCCATGCTGATAAATGCTTCATCAAGCAAAATTGTGACATCACATGATGACTTAACTAGCCTTCATGGAACTGAAGGCATGCCTACTCCTTTTTTTGTACTTGTCTTGATGATAACTTTGGTAGACTCACTTTATTCGGGGAACTTTCTGTGACTTATTGTGCCATACAATTTTACTGATTCAGCTGATATTGCATCAAAGGGGGTGGCAAGGATTAGTAACAGTGGTTTTAGTGGCATTGGAAGCTCATGTATATCACTTCCATGTTCTGAAATACCAAGGCAAGGGAACCAAGCTTCTGTGCTTCATGGTAATCTTCTAGCCCATAGTTAATTAATTCCCTACGTCACCTAACTTAAAACTGAAACAAGAATAATGATAAATCTGGGCTATATTTGTCTATGTTTTGCAGGTATACCAGATTTTGCTGAAGTTTATAGCTTCATTGGGAGTGTTTTTGATCCAGAAACCGATGGGCATGTGCAGAAGCTTAAGGAAATGGATCCCATAAATTTTGAAACTGTGAGTTTGAATTCAGTTCCACTAATTTATTGTAAGAGCCACTAGCAAAGATACACTATTTCATTATCGGCAGATCACTGAGATGCTTATCGGTTGAGCCCAAGCCCAAGTAGGGAGACAACTTTTATTTTTACCATGTAGAAAACCCATTTCAAAGGACCTGGTATGTTGGTGTCTGTGGTGAACAATAATGTATTCAGATCTGTAGAATGATGCCTTAGATCTTCCAGCAGCGCCATAGAGAAATATATTTTCAGTGGGAAGAATAATGGTTGACGATACATGCTGGGGGCCAGTTACAGGAGTTGCTTTGCTTTATAATAGTCTCATGTATTGCCAATATGAAATTGCTAATATACAGTGTCCCCCCTCCTGAATATTACAAAAAGAAAAGATAAAAGAAGTCCGAACTTTGTGTTTTGTTATTTGAAAAGATGTATTGCATTTATAATTCAATTGGTGACTTGTGCAGGTCGTGTTGTTGATGAGAAACCTCACTGTTAACTTGACTAGCCCTGATTTTGAGCCATATGTAAGTCTTTTTCGTTGCTTCTATGATCATAACTCTGTGGTACATATCTCTTTCTTTCTAGTTATGCGTTTACATCTCATGTCTCTCAAGTAGATTTTGGTTTAAATTCTCAGGCCTCATTTTTCCTTTAGAATTTAGTCTATCTGCAGAACTGTGTGCTTTTATATGAAAAATACTATTTGCAAGCCGGCCTATTGACACAATAAATACACTACTGATATAAAATCTTGCCACAACAGCTAGCATAGGGTAATGCTAGATACAGTTTTAGGGCATGCAAGATACAGACCAAATGTTTTTCTTTGTAATCATAATACAGAAAGTGCCATCCCTAAGCAATGATCTGTGGTGGTGGAATTCAATATTATAATTCTCTGTTCTGCTGAGTCTTGAGGTCTGCAGCATACCCTTTGTCTCTTTTTTAATTTTCTCGTTATACTTCTACTCTCATTACTATAGAATTAGTATTGTTGCTTTAGATAAAATATTTTACAATAAAAGACACATTACCTATATGATGAAAAACTTGTGAATAATGGTAAATATCAGTACCTATTTCGCTAGTGATTGGGTTTTCACTAGATATCGTTCTAGAACCGTTCTTATTCTTGAGAGAAATGGAGATGTGGAATAGACATGGTGAATAACCAATCACAAATATCTTTAAGTAGTCCAAAATATGTGAATGCCCACACCAGAATTTAATATCCAATAACAAAAATATATGCATTGTATGATTCTAGAAAGGAAAATTTTCAATGCCACACTGCCATCCCACTTCCATGCTATTATGATGACGTGGTACTGCCCATTGACCTTTGAATATTTCTTTTAAAAAATAAAAGATGATCCAAGGGTGATAAAAGTGTCACATTTTATGTAGTGTGATGAAAGTGAGATGGGAGGGGGGTGGGGAGGGGAGGGGAGGGGAGATGAAAGAAAAGTAAAATACAAAAAAAGAACTGAAAAGTTTCCTTGGACAGGTTCTGTACTTATTCCTTAGTGCGGGCTTTTACATTTGCATTTCTTGGATAACTGATCAGTGAACTTGACCAATTGATTTTTATGGATTGATTCAGAGGAAGGTCCTGTCATCATATGACATCAATAGCAGAACAGGAGTTACTGCTGGATTTGTTGCCAAGAAGCAGACCAGCGATTTATCCTGTTGAACTGGTTAGTTCTTACAAATTACAGATAGTATGTACTTCTCTTATTTCATACTTACCTTTTACATCTCCCTTTGCAGTAAGTTGGTGGTATTTAATGGAATTTCTCCATTTCCGTAGCTGGCTCCATTAGACTACAGGTGCAATAGGTTCCTAATTTGCACTTGCTTTGAATCTGAAAGTTCAAGAATGTGACTATATAGCTGTAGCCAAAAGAGTGTTAAAGCGATGCTGATGGAAGAACTTTCAGTTCACCTTCGAGGTCCACAAGGACCTTAATGTCCAGTGGCCTCAATGGGAAAGGTTTTTTGCTATTCTATTGATTTGGCCTTCAACTAAACCAGTCTGTATATCTTTGTGAGAATTTCTTCGGTTGTAGTCTCATCTTATACATATAATATATATGTAAGAATACCAATTCTGATATGTAGGATTGTCTTTTGAGAAGTGTAACCTCAATAATATATGTATAGTAATTGTTGTTTCAGCCTTGGGAATCTAGGTATTTTTTTCCCATGTTATAATTGCTTTTTGATCTATTTGATTATTAAATCCCAATGGTGTAAGTGCTCAGTTGGCACATTTGGACGGACGTAATTTAGTAGAACTGCTATTTTCAGTTTCAAATATAATGAAGCTCTGTTTCTGTTGAGTTGTGTTGCATATATACTGTTTTTTTTTTTTTTTTGGTAATTTGCAAAATATTATCGTTGAATGACAAGGATCTCGTCCTATTTTTGTTTTCTTTCTTTTTTTGAGCAAGTATTTCTCGTGAAATCAAGCCGTGCTTTTGGCTTTTTGGCTTTTTCCTTGAACTTATTAAAGCATTCATGTTGCTTTTCCCACGCTGCGTTCTTCTTTCTCTTTTGATTATGATCCATGCTATATCTATTTCCGTTGTCCCGAATGATCCATATTCTCCTAAATTCTTACATGTAGTTGAAAGTTTCTGATAATATTTTACTACTGTGTATCTATTTCAAACCTTTTCAACTCTGGCAATCCCGCTTTGATTTTACTTTTCAAACATTTATTGACAATTACTACTGGATATGATTTTATACGCCCACAAAACTAATGGGGTGATAATCTTTCACATCCGGAGTCCCAACTTTTTTCAAGTTCAGTATAATAAAGGTTTCGTTAAAATTTATATATATATATATATATATATATATATATATAAACCCATGAGACCTCCTGGCAACACCCAACTAACTCCCTTTTATTTAGGTATTACAAGAAAAAACTATATGGACTGAGAGCCTTATCTTTAGCCATCCCTTTTAAATTGTCGAACTTCTCCGTTTTAAATTGTTTATTTTAAACTTTAAATTACTTTCAATGTTTTAATAAATAAAAAATAATAATAAATGAAAATTTGCTTTTAAAATAGAAAAATTCTTTCCCATTAAAAAATTGCCAAACTCAGTTTCTTAAATTAAAAGAAACCGAAAAGAAAGAAGCATTCATGAAGGGTGGTGACTAACGGTCACAAAACAAACATATGACCATCAACGACTCCTAAAGTGGCTTAAGGAGGCAAGTGGAAAGAGATAATGAGGTGATAAGGAAAATCAAATGTCATATAGGAAGAGAAAAGAGAGAAAAAGGAGAAAGTGGAGGAAAACAGGTTAGACACGCAAGTGGAAAGTGACATAAAGCTGTATTCCTCACTTACCACTGACAATGCCACAATAAAAAGAGATCTAAGATCTGGGAGATGGGTGGGGGGACTATTACGAGAACATAGAGGTTATCTTCAACCTCTAAATAAGAGCTCTAGGATATTATCTTTCACAAAAAAGAAGTCCTCGACTTCTATTGTAAAAAGAGAAATGAGAGACTATAAAATACTCACTATAGTGGATTTGCCCTCCAAGATTCGTGGATGTAGTTATCTGGAGGTGTGACACAAAAGCACTAAGGTGGTTGCAACATAGCCTTGGCGCATGGCCACCTATTTTGGTGTTTTTTTTTTTATACTTTTCTTTTATTTTATTTTTAAGAAATTGTTTTGTTAAACTACTTGGTACATGTTTGAAATTGCGGTGGAAAATATAACTTATAACTTTAGGATTTATAGCTTAAGTAATAAGTTTTACTATTAAAAAATTATTTATCGTTTGGTAACCATATATTTAAAGTACTTTCAAACACCTTATATTTGTTTGGAAACAAATTAGGTAGAAATGGCATAAAAGGTCCTTTTATTTTTTAAATATTATAACCATATTCTTGAAAGTTTAAAA
Source organism: Pterocarya stenoptera (assembly GCA_003123785.1). Taxonomy (NCBI): domain Eukaryota; kingdom Viridiplantae; phylum Streptophyta; class Magnoliopsida; order Fagales; family Juglandaceae; genus Pterocarya; species Pterocarya stenoptera. The sequence goes on from QEOT01006926.1 coordinate 25,713, forward strand.
ATTGTAATTATCTTAAAGTTCTATGAGTATTTTCGCCCATTGACAGCCTTTTTAAAATTGAAACTATATTTCACATTATTTGGAAAAGCACATTTGAAAAAAAAAAATCATCCTCAAATATACTTTTTAACTTATTTGAGATTAAAAAGTATTTTAATATGTAATACCTAAATAATTTAATTTTTTCATGAAAGAGCTTTTATAACTATTTAAATATTTTGTAAGACTCATAACACAACCCTAAATAGGCCTTTATAAAAGCTTATTTATATTGCATATAAATGTAAAATGCCTAACACCATTTATTGGAATTTGGATTATATAGGCAAAATCCATATGAGCTAAAGCGTGTGCCTATATTTGGTATGCATTATTCATCATGTAAATTGTTAACATCTAAATATGCGCACAGTCTGGAAGCTAAGAGAGATCGATTCCCGGGACACACTGAGACTCGATCAATGCTGTGTGAAGCTCCCAGCAGTGGTCCGGTGCGGTCATAAGGTGTTGGTTTGTACATCCATGGCGATGAACGATATTTAAATGCAGAAAATAAAGAGAGATGAATATACAGATTTACGTGGTTCGATACTAGGCTTACGTCCACGGAGGTTTGGGGAATGAAGATTCCTCTATAATAAGCTTGTTTACAGTCTTTCATAGCCTCTTATTTCTCACTGTACAAAGAAAGCTGTAGATTTGTTCACTGGAGAAGAAGTTCTCTATTTTGCTCTCAATTTGAAGAAGAAGTTCTCGGCCAAAAAAAGAGAGTGAAAAGGGTCCCCAATCCGTAGGTTCCTCTTGCCTTTTATCTCCTACCCCTCACTTGCTTTAAGTCATTTCCCTACTTTTTCTCTCCTGACATCTTACACTTTACTTTTCCTTACTTTATGTCAAATATCCCATTTTTCTCTCCTGACATTACTTTCCCACGCATCCTGACACTTCCATGCATTAGTCTCTTTTGGTACTTTCTCATTTTCTTATCTTTTGTCTTCTATTGAGTTCTCCCCCCCCCCCCAAAATTGGTTGGGCCCAGGAAATTCCATGGGTTAGGAAAAATCTCCTTACAGTTACCTCGCCAATTCCTATTGAATCTGTCCGATGGAAATATTTCAGTTTGTTTTCCATTTGCCTTGCTTCATTCTGCTGGGTTGTCAGTTTTTTGGCTTGTCGGTCTTTAGGTGGGATTCTACCTCCGAGCCTTCATGTCGTCACTTTGTCCCACCCATTTCCTTTAACCTTATTTTCCTTAAGTACTTCCTTTAATCGCACTTCCCTTCTATTTCCTATGTCCTTAGCCGACTTTCTATCTTGCTTCTATTTTTTTAGCTCCGTTCCTTTCGCTCCTATGTTCTTAGTAGCATTTCCCTTTCGCTCATATTTCCTTAGTCGCATTTCCTTCCAATTCTTATTTCCTTAGTCGCATTTCCTTTTTGCCCCTATTTCCTTTACCCCGCCAAGCCTTTTTTCTTTCCTTTCACTTTGTCCCGCTGCTTTTCCTTAACTTTTCTTTCTGTTTGCTCCTTCCCTTTATTTTCTTTCGCTTTGTCCCACCGCTTTTCCTTAACTTTTCTTTTTATTTGCTCATTGCTGCGTTGTAAGAGTGTTAGTTTCTGTTTATGAAGATTCCTTTGATGGAGATTCCGTTGTTGAAGAGTCTGTTGATGGAGATTCCGTTGTTGAAGAGTCAGTTGATGGAGATTCCGTTAGTAGAGATTCCATTGATGGAGATTTTATTGATGGAGATTTTGTTGGTGGAGATTCAGCTGATGAAAATTATGTTGATGGAGATTCCGCTGATGAAGATTCTGTCTTCGGGTGGCTAAGGGCAGACCCGCACTCCTCCGAGAGAGGGATAAGGCAACCTTTTAGGCTTACCTTTCCCTTTCATCTTGTGGGGAGGTAAGTTGTTGATGACAATTTTGTTTAGTGGAGTTGACCTTGCCAATTGAAACTAGTCAATTTTCGCACCACAGAAAATAATTGTATTAGTGAAACAAAATTCACACAAGTTTTTAAGGAGACAAGTCAGAGCGGGTAGCTGCCACGACTAATTTTTGCTCACTGTTGCTTGACCAAAATTGCCCGCAGTTGTTTTATCGTTTCTTCTCTTCCTTGCTCCTCCTTTTTATTTTTCGCTTCCAGTTTTTCCTTTCTTTCTTTTTTCCCTTTTTTTTTTTTTTTTAACCATGCGGGAACTTCCATTGAGTGAGGTGGCGGGCCGCGTGCCTGCCATGCATGTGGCCGAGCTGCAATTGGGATGTGCAGCACGGCTGAATCTCTGGCAAGTAGACTTAGTTGCATGGTAATTGGGCGAGGAAGACACTGGCCGAGCAAGACATTGCCGAGGTGCCCATGGTCGAGAAGTGGGTTGTGCGGCTAGAGGAGAGGTTATAAATATAGTCTTGTCTGCCAGTGCATGGTGGGCATGCAGTGGCCACGCAGTCCTTGGCCGCAGTGCATAATGCACATGTAGTGGCCGCGTGGTTGTGTAGAGGAGTCGTGGTGCCTCAAGGCTGAGTGGTGATGGGCCGAGGAGTTAGCCTAGAAAGGGCTTGCAGATGAGCCATGGCCGCTGAGTGTATTGGCTGTGGAGTGGCTCGTCTGAGGAGCTTTT
>QEOT01006926.1:34347-113908 GCA_003123785.1 Pterocarya stenoptera
TGTGAGCTTGTTTGGTTGAAATACTTACTTACTGATCTCACAGTTTCTCATCCCCAACCAGCCATCCTCCATTGTGATAGCAAATCTGCTTTACACATTGCCTCTAACCCTGTTTTTCATGAGAGGACCAAACATATTGAATTAGATTGCCATCTAATTCGAGATAAAATTCAAGAAGGTCTCATCTCCACTGCCTACACACCATCAAACTCCCAACTAGCCGACATTCTCACCAAAGCTCTTCATTCTCCATTGTTTTACTCTTTCTTATCCAAGATGGGAGTCATTGACATCCACTCTCCATCTTGCGGGGGGATGTTAGAAATACCACAGCAGCTGTCATCACAACCATCCACCTCAGCCACGATCTCTCACAGCTCAGTAAAGGTCCAGCAGCAACACAAGGATGATTCTAGAATAAATGAGCTGTAATTCTGTTAGAGATTTTCTGTACAAATTAGTTAGAGAATCAGATTCTTTATTCATGTATAAATAGGAAGTTCTGCACATTTTGTAAAAACACGAAACATCAATATACAGAATTCACCTTTTTCTGCAACTTTATTCTTCTCTGTTATTCATCTTGTTCTCTCGAGTTTTTATACAAAGTTTTCCATTTATCCAAACTTTCAGTTCGTGAGGGTGTAGCTTCGTGGGAGGTTGCGGCGAGGACAACTCGGCAGTGGGGTTATATTCGGTGGTGGTGGTTGGCGACCCACGACCTGGAGGGAGGCTGTGTGCTCGACGTGGTGTAGTGGAAATTACGGACCGTGATACAGTCTGCATCTCGGGCTGTATTCACGTTGGTCTTCTTTCTACTCGTGGTGGTGATCAGCTTCGTGGAGACGACGACTGAGTGAAGGTTCATGGCCGTTTGCCCATGGGCTGGGCAGTGCTTGTGCAAGGGCGACGTAAAGGAGTTGGTAACGTGAGGGCTCTGTCGTTCCCTTTCGTTTGTAATTGTGAATGAAATATTTATTCAATGAATATAGTGAATATTGAATGAAGAAATAGATTCAATCAAGAAAAAAAAAAACTAAAAATTGGAATGGTTTTGAAAAAAGAAAGAAATGGAAGAAAAAAAGTCATATGGATTCACAAAAATTATGTGAATAGAAACTAAAAAAGAAATATGGAAGTTGTTACAGGTTATGTAGGGAACAAGAAAGTGAAAGCGGGGACGGAAGAATATAGTGACCACTTGAGGAAGGTTGGGTACCGCGGCTTGAATTATTCTCACGAAGGCGCAGTAGGTATATATATACTATTGGTATAAGGAGTTTTAACGTGAAGAGGGCTCAAGTAGAGTTGTAATCCTAGTGAACTTTGATGATGAAGACGTGCATGGTTTGGAATTCATAGTGGGAATCAGTTAGGGTTTTATTATGAAGAGGAATCTAGGATCTTAATAGTATTTGTTCTTCTATGTGATTTTTCAATTAGGATGTACCATGTCTACTGTATTGATATCCATATAGTTTATTACAATGGTTACACTTAGCTTAGAGGTTGATGGAGTTACCACCCTTTAACTTGATGAAGTGAGACTACACAATTGAAACTTGTTTCTTATTTGGTGGGCCCATGGGTGTAGGAGGGGAATGAGTTGGTGTAGAGGTAGGGGTAGGAGTAGGAGTTTGGCTAGGGGCAAGGAAGCTAGCACTAATGCTAATATTTAGATTTGACTCATTATTCATTCTCGATTAACTTACAACTACTTGACATGATGCAAAAATCACATAACAACTAAAATCATACAATCATGAACATCACAACAGTTTTGAAACCCCAACCCCACATCATATTAGGTTAAGGTTTCAATAAGAAACCCTAAACTAATTTAGGTTGGATTGAAACCCTGAACTAATTTAAGGTTTATGATTTCAACTTGAAACCCTAAATTAATTTAGGGGTTCGGATTGAACACTTAGATGATTTGGAAGCGTCGAATCTGACACCCTAAAATCATCTAGGGGTTTAAAACGAACCCCTAAAGTAGTTAGGGTTTTGAATTTGAAACCTAAATTTACATACACAAATTAAAAATTCACAACTCAATACACAAATCTCAATCTAATCTCCACAACACACAAAACACGATCCCATCCTCAAAATCTATTGATCAATACCATTCTCCCTAGTCTAATCCATTGAAAAACTCAAAAAAAAAAAAAAAAATGCTTTGGATACTTACAAAATGTAAGAGAACTTGAGAGAGACGTTTGGAGATGAAGAAAGCTATAAACGATGATGAAGATCGTGTGACTGTGAGGGTATGAGAGTGAGAGAGATGGTAGAGACTAGAGAGATTTGAAAGAGTGAGAGAGTGAGAGAGGTGCAAAGTGGGAGTTAAAGGGGGCAGGTTTAGGAAATTATTAAAATGACGTCGTTTAAATATAATTATATCTTTTTTTCTTTATTTTTTTTAATAAATACACACACATATATAAGAAATGCAGGGCGGGGTAAAAACAGCCAGGCCTAGGCCTAACCCGCCCACTAACCTCGCTGGGTGCCAAGATGTGGGCGAATTACCCCGCCCTCGCCGCCTGCATTAGATGAATGGGGCCCCTAACCTGCCCAGGCGTGGGCTGGATGGAGTGCGGCGAGGTAGTGAGGTCCCGCCAACTAGCCCTATAGAAAATACTAAAAAAATAGTATAAAAGGATAGCGAGAAATAAAGAAAGAGAGAGAGAGCAATGAATAAAAAAGTTTCAAATAGACGAGCAATCTAGTTTTCATGTAGGCAGGTTAATATAGCTAAATTTATTTTAGAGTTCTTTTTTTCAATTTTTTTCCTTTAAATATTTTATTTGGACTATTTTTATGGAGAAAAGTTACAATCACATTAATATATTAGAGGAGATTAAAAATATTGAAAGATCTGAGATAATATAACTTAATGTAAGTTACAAGAAATACTTAAAATAAGTTAAAAAAGAATATTTAAATAATAGGTGCAACCATCAATTGGATTGAGTATAAAACCCAAGTTTTACGCATCATAAACCGCTTCTAAGCGGTCCGGCCGTTTATCTCTAATAAACAACCCTCCTATCATAATTTGTCAGATCAAAATTTACACCAAAAGAAAAATAGTCGTAGCCACTCAAGATTAGCCCTACCCTTTTTAGAATCTCTTCGTCCCTGCCGTTCGAATCGGACAAAACTACCCTGCCCCTTTCGAAATATATCTCACCGAGACACAATTCATATGAGGGTCATCACAGTCGAACACCCCAATTAAAATCCCCCTTCCGAAGTACATCTCTTTTTCAGATGCCTTAACCTAGTTGAACCCCCCTCACAAATTTTAGATCCATCAGCCACCAGTTTCGGTGCCATCATCTCCGTCACACCCATCATCTTCGTGGCCCACCATATTTTTTCTTTGATTAATGCATTTCTTTTTCTGTCTGAATGCCATGGAATCCTTTATTTCAGACCAAACGTTATAAGATTTATCATTTGACTTACTTTGATTTTTTTTAGGTGAGGCAGTAGTTGGAGGAGGTAAGCAGCAAAAGTAGAAAGATGTAGCCAAAGCAAGAAACCATAGAGCACTCGGTGATATTGGGAATTTGGTAACCATCCGAGGAAGTGAGGTAGTTCAACTATGAATTTTATCCCAAGACTAGCAGCGCATCAAATACATATAGTCTGCCATTTCTGGTGCAAACCAACGATGCAAACATAGAGACAATCTGTACCCATTTGTTTTTCTTAACATTAATGGGAATTTATTCATCTTCTCGAATCATCGAGCTATTTTATTGGACTATGAAAGAAACAAAATCATGAAGATGTACCCGGCAATACTAGGTGCGATCCAATGCGGCGGACAAAAACAAAGATGAAAGAGAAACACTAAAGCCAGTATTCCTTCTAATCGGGTGAGGTGTGGTCACACAAAAACAAAGATGAAATGCATATGTGTCCAAATACTATTGGTGGGCTGTTTTTAGTGGGTTAGAAGCCCAACTGGTCAAAAGGTTTTCTCTAATAATTATACAATGAGCTTAACCACACAAGACTGATATATTTTTTAGAAAAGATAATGTGAAACCCTAAAATATAAATCCTAAAATCTTAAAAATCCTAATTATAATGTGTCCTTGTTGTGAGATTTAAGTAAAGAGTTCAACGATTTTACAATATCCAACTTAATTGTTATTATTTTCTATTGGCCGGTACACAATGTTACACTCCATGTGTTAGGGTTAGTGGCTTTTGGACCTTGATTTCACCTGTGACCACAGGTTGAAAATCTCTTTTAGTTAGGAGGCTCCATTGAGTGTACCATCAATACTACTTACTCAACATTGCAATCTGTCTAGTCCATTAGTACATTCATACATTAAAACATTCATTTCATTTAGTTATTGGCCGTTACATACTTTCATACATTAAAATACTCTTCATTTCATTTCTTTCTTTTCATTCATTCCTTTCATTTATTTCTTTTCATTTATCAGTCCATTTTATTTCATAAAACATTATTTCATAATATTGAGTAAAAAACATCACCATCATAAAAACAATAATTACTACATATACATCCATTTCATCATGCATAGATTTATCATAGACATGCATAAACAATGGTTGCCAAAGAAACACCATTATATACATGTATCTCAAAACATTAATACCTCAAAAGAAGATTTTCATTTTTAAGAAAATATTTCATTTTCTTTCATTGCATAAAAAGAACATTTTTCTCATAAAAGCACTTCATTTTATTTTCATAAAGAGAAACATTTTATTTTTATATCATTTAAAACATTCTAAAAGAGTATGAACATAATACTTACCTAAACTCAATGACATTTTCATTTCATGGAATCCATTCATGCATGTTAAATGGCAACCTACATGAGTCCATAATTTTATACATTTCCTTTTCATTTAGATATGAAACTTAAACTTAAGATTTGCATAATAAAAATACTCTTAACTCTTAGTGCTTTCTCTTCCACGTGGTATTAACCTTCAATTGATTTTGTACTTAAACTTCCTTCACTTAGACCGGTTCAATTATCCAATCCATCCTCCATACATTCGTTTATCACAATTTTCTTAATTCCAAAACCATAACTTGTGACCCTTTGAGATCACCTTTCCAACACAAGCATTCAACTTCATGGCTCGTTACATCGTAGACAATAAAAATAAATGTCTCAACTTGTTATAGGATCTTAGTTGGATAGTTGTGGCACCCTCGACCCCCACGTGTGGTTTGGTAGGAGTTGCAATACTGGGATGATGACCACTTGGGTCATACACCCCATTGCCAAGTGCAAGTGCGTGCGGACATGCAATATGTATACAATTTCTAAATGCAGCGGGAAATATAATAAAGAAGTCTAAAACTAAGTATTAGAAAATTTAAATTACAACCCAACAAGAAGTCCTCCATAAAGTTATTACAACCATCCAGCTAATCAAAATAAGAAAATAAATTGTCCATCCACTACAACAGAAATAAACCCCAGGTCATCACTCCTCAAGTGGGGTGTTCCATCATTCTCAAATCCGTTCTCTACATTAAAATCTATAGTTTCATTAAATGGAACCATAGGTGAGAATACCACAATGGGATTTTGCAATCTCACCAAATAAATCCACAGATTAATAATCAAGAATTTCAAACATGGAAGCATACAAACAAACATGTGTTGCAATCATAAGAGGCTTTCCCAAAATACCCATTTGAGACCTTATAAGAATAAATCATTTATAAAAAGCCACTCACTCCAAAAAACCCCATTGAAACTCAATTTACAACCATTTATTATGTTATGCACCATGGGCTCCTCTGAGAACCATTCGCACACTTTGACTCCCATTGTCACATCACGGGTGACGATCACGAGTGTGACTTCCTAACTAGTGATGCCTAGCTTTGCGCTCAGCACGTACGTAACTAGACATCCTCTAACCCTTGCTGGTAGAGGGGCCACAAAGTTGTACCAAGAGCGTTACCATTTTGGTTGAGCCCGCTGTCACCCGACGACAATCAGGGGATGCCACTTAGTTTTACATGCTCTCAAGTGATTAGAAGAACTCTGCCTAGATAATTCTCCATCTCGACTTGGGGTTGTGTTATGCACGCACCCACACAAAAATTAATTTCTAATGACACTAGAAATCCAGTTTTCAGATTATGCAGCATAGCATAAAACAAAGTACAGTTGAATAATTTATGGCAAATATTAATAACAATTAATATGCAGATGCATGACGGACAGTTATTGGATGGTATGATATAGCACAAAACAGTCAACCACACAACAACACAAAAGTCACAATTTCACAAATCCCAACTACATGCGTTTCCCAACTCTTCATCTAACCAACCCACATTTCCGACAACAATTACATAATTAATATCCGAACACTTCACAAAGCCCCAAGCCACTTCTTAATCACAGCTAGACTGTAGCAAAGTTAGCAATAATTCCACGCTAGAAAAATCAAGGGTCGATCTGGAGATTTACTTACTATGCGGAAGGCAAATTTCTGGACGATCGAGCGTGATGACTTAAAGTGTCCCGTGATCGAGCATGTGTGCGTGTCGCTGTGTGGATGGACATAGTTGGTTAGATTATCTAAATATGATACACAATTTAAAGCACGAGACAAGAGGCAAAAAGGCTTACTGTTGTGGCGTCTAGAGAGGCGGAGCATGGCGGCGGCAAAGGTGAATATGGGCAGAACAAAGGGGCTAATGATGAGATTCTTTAAAAGGGGTGGTAGACCTAACATGCTAGTGGGTGGAGCAATGGACTTTTGCGGTGGGGTGTGGCGGAGCAGTGGCTAAAGTGAGCTTTAGCTCACGGGTCGGGTGGAACCAAGGGAGGAGGAAGGTGGAAATGGAAAGGGGAGGACCAAGAGGTGGTTGAATAGCCACTAGAGCATGATTGGGAGATATGGCTAGCGGCGGCGCATGGCGACGCTAGGGTAAAATCTCTTCTAAAATCTACGTGATTGTAGATATGGGGAAGACAAAAGGAGGAGGCTTGAGTGAGGATGAGAGGCTAGGACACGGCACATGTCCTAGCCAACAAAAGGAGGAGGCTTGAGGGAGGATGAGAGGCTAGGACACGGCACATGTCCTAACCATGTCCAGGATATGCCCCTTGATTATGCCACGAGCATGCCTTGGCCAGTGTCTTGTCACACACGGGGTGCCCAACATGCCCATGTACCGGCCACATGCATGCCTTGGCCTGTGCCTTGACACTCACAGGACGCCCAGCATGCAGGCCATGCGCACGCACATGTGTGCGCGCGCCTTGTCTTGGACATAGCGAGGTTAGTGGCCATGCGCAGCCCACTGCATGGCCAGGCATGCACACGCCCATGCGCTGCATGGCCCAGTGTACGCACGCAGGCCGCACCGCCCAGCGCACGCACACAGGCCGCACGGCCCTGCGCACGCACGTAGGCTACGTGGCCTTGCACCCCCACCTTGGCTGCATGGCCATGCACATGCCCAGGCGCACAGCCATGCGCACGCCCACCAGGCACACGCCTAGCCTGCGCACGCCCATGCACCTGCAGCCGGCCATGCACCCAGCCGCATAGCCCTCCTGCCGCATGCCAGCGAGGTTAGTGGCATGCCCTCCAGGCATGTCATCCAGTGCACGGGCCTAGCGCGTGCCATGCAGAGCAGGCCAGTGGCATGCCATCCAGTGCACGGCTCCAGCCCGTGCCATGCAGAGTAGGCCAGTGGTATGCCCACCAGGCATGCCATCTAGCAGGCTCACATGGCTAGCCACCATTAGCAGACTGAACATGGCACCATGCCATGCTCACCAGCCGGCCCATGCATGGCACCATGCCATGCACCACAGCTAGCCATGCCGAGCCACTTAGCCATGGACCAGACCGAGGACCACCATGCACCATTCTAGCCGAACCATTAGATCATGTATGCCACGACCATGTGGTCCATGCCACTATCCTTATTTATGTTATTTATTTTATTTCTTTTATTGCAAAGAGACCTTTTGGGGGTTTCCAACTTGTAACTTTTATAAATAGAACCCTTAGTCATTTCTTTCACATCTTGTGACAAATTGACTAGAGTGAGGACATTGTTAAGAGATCATTTCAGTGCTAGACACTTGGGCTTTTTTGGGTGCAATTCATTGAATCCCAAAGAGATGATTAGTCCATGCAATTCATTGAATTGGAGTAATCCATTTATCTTGTGTATCAACTTGGTGCAATTTATTGAATCCAAGTTGATCATCTTTATGTTTGTTACTTTGATCAATATATGAGATTTATTCAATCTTGGTGCACATTGTGAATCCATTGTTGAATTACTTTCATTGTTCATTTAAATTCATCATTTGTTCTTGAGTGTTCATCTTGTGTTCTTGGTGTTCATCCATATTTTTGTCTTTCAATCCATCCATTTCATAGTTTCGGCCAACTCTAGTGTTTGTCAACTTTTCATAAATTGTTGACTCAACACTTGTTGCCTTAGCCGAACCACACTTCCCATATTGGCCTCCAAGTGAATTTCAGCCACTCCTTCCATATTGGGATTGGCTTGGTTGACCAACCCACTTGCTATAATAGGCTTTCCATACTTGGAAACCCTAATTGACCAATTCATCTCTCTTGACCGGCCACACCCCTATCCACAATCAAATCCCTTGTTTTTAGGAAATCTTCCTAAAAACTCTTCAACCCCTATTCGGCCAAGCTAGTGCCGCCCACTCCACAACCCTAATCCATCTTCCATTTTAAACCCTAGCCACCTCATCCAAACCCTAACCCTAATTACCAAAGTGGTGCCATCCATACAAGTCACCATTGCCGTGCACCCCATGCAAGCCTAGCCATCCAAACACTTAGCCATTTTTTCCAAATTCCCATACACTCATCCTAGCCTAACCACTAATCTCACATTGTCCAAATTGCCATCTTTGCCATTATTGTTCAAGAATCAAGCAAGAGAGGAATGGAGATTCGGTCATCACAAAGTCACTCTTGGCATGGAGATCCTAGTGTTTAGGGACTTGACCGAGGTCCCTAACAGGTGACCCGTGCTCGACGTAAGTGTGGTAAAGGCGCAGTGGCAGCTTGGGGAAGGGAGGGCTCACGGGTTGCATAAGGAGGAAGAAGAAAAGAAAAAGAAAAGAAAGAAGGAAGAAGAAGAAGGGTGTCATACGGCACAGAGGGGAAAAAAAAAGGGTCTCAAGGTTTTACCCTTTGGCTCAAAACGGTGTCGTTTAGGGCTCGTTTAGATTCAGATGTGAGATGAAATATTTCACCTTATCTTATTCATCTCATTTGATCTAACTTTAACTAATAATCTCATTACTATTTACAAATTATCTCAACTCATCTCATCTCATCTCACTATCCAAATAGGCTTACATTGGTCCAAGCCTCAAAACGACGTCATTTCATGTGGGGGAAATGGCTGGCTCGAAATCCATTCACTTCACACTAACACCAGTCCAACACACACAAAATAAAACAACCCACGTACTAAAATAAGTTTAAGAACAAGTTTAGTAGGATTATTGGTCTATATGGAAAAAGAATTAATTAAAGTAACTTTAAGTATTGGTTATTTTTTCAGAGGAAACGAAATGAGTTGAGATAAAAGTTGAAAGTTGAATAAAATATTGTTATAATATATTTTTTCAATACTATTTTTGTTTTGAGATTTGAAAAAGTTAAATTATTTATTTTATTTTGTGTTAAAATTTAAAAAAATTATAATAATTAAATAAGATAAAATGGGTATAAAAATTTTGTAAAAGTTAACTAGCCCTTTGTCTCTGACCTCAAAAGTTTGCTACTGTGCACATATATTGCATCGAAGAAATCTGTTCCGAACTTCCAGTATCTGGGTCTAAAATCACTCTTTTTAACTTTTACCTTCAACTCTTGCCCGTTCCTTTCACTTCACCTTTTTTTTTTTTTTTTAATTATCTCCGATGATTCTCTTTATTTCCAAACAAGTGCTCTGATCCTCAAACGGGTCTTCTTTAAATACAAACACGTGTTTAAATACAGACAAACCCAGGTAGTTGAATCGTTTGATTGGAAAGCAAAAACAGAGAGATTCAGAGACAATGGCAATGCCATGGGCCGTGACCCTTTGGATGGCAGAGACGGTGTGGGTGGCTCTGACTGGCTGGGTCTCTTCTTGCCTGATCGTTGCTGATGATGTTGCCAGCTCTCTCAGAACCGGCGATATTGGTCCTTTCCATGTTGGCTGATTGGATTGTCGAATTCAACACTACCTGGGTTTGCCTCTTGGAACCCTGCTAGTTGTTTCTCATATGTGATACTGATAACCCTTTCTGTGTGTATACTTCCGTTTTTTAGTAGGCCTCTTAATGTTTGCAGCAAACGTTGTATAGTAAATCACTACAGTAATGTTTCTTTTATGTGGGAGTGTTTTCATGAAGAGGCTCATCATCATGGCTATGGGGATGTTTTGTAAGCTCGAAGAACCAGAAGAAGAAAAAAAGAGCTTCAAACATAAAAGCAGTGGGATGCCAAAGAAAGAACTAATTTTATCGTATTGAGCCATTTTTTTAATGGTAGTGGCGAAATAATGGGTGAAATCTTGCCATGCTTCCAACATATTAGATTTTTTTTGATAAGTTGCTTCCAACATATATGAAGTGAATAAGTGGTTTTCACCATTTTCTTTTTTTGAAGTCCCCCTAGCATTTCTAATAAGGATACTCCTAGATTCTTGCTTAACATGTCAGCTTATTTTCGAGTAATTAATGTAAACTGTGCAGCAGTATTGCTAGATCACCAATCTTGAACAGTGTCCGAAGTAGTATCCCATTGTTATCGAATCCCAAGCTTCTATATGGATGCCGAATTTATTTTTACCACTCGGTGAATGAGACGGGAATGGCCATTTGCGACACCTGGAAGAGATTATAGCGCAAACTCGAATGTGCACGGTCAAATTGGCTGATCACCAAGCTTTGCAGAAAGGGTAAAATAGGAGAAGCACAGCAGGTGTTTGATGGTATGTGTGAGAGAGATGTGGTCACATGGACTACAGTGATCACGGGGTATATCAAGTGTGGTATGGTTGAGGAGGCAAGGTGGTTGTTTGATGGAGTGGACGCTAAGAAGAACGTGATTACTTGGACAGCTTTGGTTAGTGGGTATATAAGGTTAAATAGGATTGAGGAAGTGGAGTGGTTGTTCTATGAGATGCCGGTTAAGAATGTGGTTTCTTGGAACACAATGATTGATGGGTATGCAAGAAATGGTAAGGCTGATTTGGATTTGGATTAATTTGAGAGGATGCTGAAGAGGGGTTTCGTGGAATACCATTGTAGCGGATTGGCACAATGTGGGATGATTGACAAGGCACGGAGGCTAACGAATGTCTGAAAGGGATGCTATATCGTTGACTGTGATGGTTGTGGGTTTGTCGAGAAATAGGAGGATTGATGAGGCACGGGCACTTTTTGATTGGATGCCCCAAAAAAATGTAGTTTCTTGGAATGCTATGATTACAGGTTATGCACAGAATAAGAGGTTGGATGAGGCTTTTGTTTGAGAGAGTGCCAGTGAGGGGACATGCCTTCTTGGAATACCATGGTTACAGGACTTATTCAGAATGGGGAGTTAAATAGCATGGAAGTTGTTTCAAGAAATGCCTCAAAAGAACGTGATATCTTGGACTTCGATTATCACGGGGTATATTCAAGATGGGCAAAGTGAAGAAGCATTGAAGATTTTTTCCAAAGTGCTGGTGGTCGATGGGGTGAAACCCAATCAGGAAACTTTTTTGACGGTTTTGGGTGCATGTAGTGACTTAGCTGGTCTTACTGAAGGAAAGCAAATTCATCAGATGATAAATAAAACAACCTATCAGGATTTTGTACTGATCGACAATGCTAATTTTTTCTTTTGCAGAAATTTCATGAGGCCATTCCTATCATTGGGAAGCATGATGCTATGTATCCAAGTCTTTGCATACAAATAGTAGCACTTCCTTCTTTGTCAAATGACGATTCTTACATCGTCGTATCAAATCAAAATTACCATTCTTACATCGATCACTGTCGAAGTATTAAAACCAAAATTAACTGCAGAAATCATACTTGGCAAGCACATGTACATCCACCCAAGTTGTATAAAAGCATATTATTTTTGTTTCTGTCACCTTTGGATGCATACTCTCATCATATAGTACTTGTGGTTGGACCATATATATGGAATGTAACTAATTCATTGTATCAGTGTACAAGTTTCTCTTGATTAATTGTCCTGATGAGTTAAAGAAATGAAATATCTGCATTGATAATCTATATGCTTAGGAAATTGGGATTGTTGCAACTGGTTGATTTCTCTCAAAATTTTGATATACACTCTAGCATTATAGCAAATTATTTGACCACTCGGAACTAATCTTTTAAATTACATGTGCATAAGAAACTGTATCAATAGATTTGAATCAAGAAAAAAGAAAATCATTTTTCGAATTACTCTTTTATTTTTACATGTTGAAGTAATTAAGTAGATTTTTATGTGCTTCATCCAAAAATTCTTCAACTGTTTCCCATATTCTAACTTCCTCTTGAGACTAGAATGTGAACAACGTATACTTTTCTAGTTCAGTTACAAATTGCAGAATCAAGAAATTTCTGATATGAAACCTCTAAGAAGTGTTCCACTGTTTCTGTCGCATATCCTTCACAAATATTGGATGACAATCATTTCTGCTTAGATTTGCAATTGATTTTAGAAACTGTAGATGTGTACTTCCTTACTTTAGTATTCTTCCTCTATATTAAAATTTATGTGCCTAAAAAGAGGTACAAAAATATGAATATAGAGGAAAAATATTGAAGAGGAATAACTTACTAGATGTATTTAATATATATGTGTGTGTGTGTGTGTGTGTAAGGGCTCGCGCATACGCAACACACCGAATTATCTCCTTTTGATACCCCTTATTTATCTTCTGCTATTTGTTTGGATAAGACTGATAGAGCAGAAAATTGACAACCTCAA
Source organism: Pterocarya stenoptera (assembly GCA_003123785.1). Lineage (NCBI taxonomy): Eukaryota > Viridiplantae > Streptophyta > Magnoliopsida > Fagales > Juglandaceae > Pterocarya > Pterocarya stenoptera. The sequence continues at coordinate 47,377 of QEOT01006926.1, forward strand.
CGGTTGACTAGAATGTTCGGCATGCATTTTCACGATGATGGTAATACTGCACGCATGGAAGCTTTCATCGTCGATATACATATATGTACATATAATTTACCAAAATAAACATTGTAGGTATGATCATTTACAAGGTAAATAGATACCATGGGATTTTAAATGTCTAAATTTCAATTGGTTTCGTTAATAACTTTCCTTACTTTAGAGATAACACAAGTCAATAAAAGATAGTATTATCAGAACAAGTAGTAGTAAACATGATTACCAGGTCGAATCTTCAATTACTGCGTTGTCTGAGTTTAGTTCTCCGTCCTTCAAGCCTCTCGAAGAAAGAAAGTTAAGAAATCACTACAAAAGCAAGGGAACCTTACCTCAAGCGCGAGCATGCGCGCGCGCGCGCACACGTACATACAGACACACCGATATAGAATTGATGCAAAAGTATTTTGTCTCTTGAGTTACTCAACAAGGTAACTAAAGCAGACAATTGAGTAAGCTATAACAAAAATACTTGTTGGGGTCCACTCATTATGAGAGAGTCTGGTTCACAAGTGAAGGGAATGTTAAAGTATAATACAACTAATCAAGTTTACATCTTCATATTAACTTAAACTTTTGAGATAAGTAATTATTTAACATCCTATGTTTTGTTTGCACAATTCATGTTTGTTCTAACTTAGATGTTGACTGCTATTACAAATATAAGATGAGATATAGTTAGCATGGGTTGTGAAAATAATATATATCCATATATCGTCATGTTGTGATACTACTCATATTCCACCAACATCAAACTTAGCCTACAATCAAGTGAAGAGAACAAGGAACTTAATAGATGATACTCGAAATCATGTGCAAATCATTCCTCTGTGATCAAGGCTAAGCATTATTCCTGGAGCGTGAACTTGATTTACTTACCTATTTTGTAACGTGTAATATTCTGTACAGCAAAGCAACATTAATATGTTCTTGCCTTTTATGTTAGTATTAGCTGTGTATATATACTCATCACGTATGTAATACAAACTGTGACAGTCTTTTTGCAATATACATAACTGTGTTCAATATCATTATGTGGTATCAAGATCCCTTCTCTCTCACACTAGTTGATCTCTTGTTTTTCTTTTTTTTTTCTCTCTTTTTCACTTCCTCTATGGCTTAAACACCTCCCTCTGTCACCAATTCTAACAGCCCCATCCCTCCTTCCAAAACCAATATCATTGCCATTAACGCAAATGCTCAGCTTCCCTATAAGCTGACCTCCTCCAACTTCCCTGCATGGCGTGCTAAACTTGACAGCCTTGTCATTGGGTATGATCTACAGGGCTTTATCAATGGTTCCAACCCTTGCCCCATGCTCGGGAGTTCTCCCACTGCCGAGGCCATTGTTGCTTGCAATCGCTGGATTTGCCAAGACAAACTTCTCCTCAATGTCATTTTTGCATCAGTCTCTGAAAGTATCATGCCATTTATTTCTGCTTCTAGCACTTCCAGGGAAGCTTGGCTCAAACTAACCCGACTCTATGCAAATCGTTTCAGAACGAGGGTCATGCAACTCAAGGACATGCTAACGTCCTTGAATAGTGGTGCCAAAAGCGTCACCGATTATCTCCAGCAAGTCAAGTCCACTGCTGATGAACTAGCACTAGTGGATTCACCTCTCACTAATGATGATCTCACGCTCTACATTCTAAATGGCTTGGGATCTAAATATTGTGATATTGCAGGATCCATTCGCCTATGTGAAAATCCTCTAACTTTTGAGGAGCTGCATGACTTGCTTGTCAGTCATGAGACCTATCTTCATCGCCTTGGGACCCTGCAGCAAACCACCATTGCTACTGCCAACTACCACCAGAAGAAAGACCCCCTACTTCTTCTAATCGAGGCAAACCCAACCGAGGCAATACCAACACGCGGTCTCATCCGCGCTCATCACAGCAACAACACAATAATTCTTCCTCAAACAGGTCCTCCATAGTCTGTTAGTTCTGTGCTACACTAGGACACACGGCTCGTCAATGCAGAAAATTTTGGAATCCAGCTTCTCCAACTGCAAACTGTGTTGCTACTGGTTCTTCTGTAGACAAGTCTTGGGTGGTTGACTCTGGAGCATCCCATCACATCACGTCCGATCTGTCCAAACTCTCTATACATTCAGAGTATGATGGTACCAATGAGGTCATAATAGGTGATGGATCAGGTTTGCAAATTTCACATGTTGGCACTGTCAAATTTCAGTTACCTACTCGAAGTGTTGCTCTCACCAATACTCTTTGTGTTCCTGAAATCCATAAGAATCTGATTTCTGTGCATGAATTTACCAAAACCAATAATCTTATTCTTGAATTTCATCCCTATCACTTCTTTGTGAAGGATCCAACGTCGGGGGCGACACTAATGCAAGGACCATGTGACCAAGGCATCTACAAACTACTAGCTTCTTCCTGTCATGTTGGAAATCCGAAGGTAGTTTTTACCACTGAATGTGTCTCTTCTGAAATTTGGCATAACCGTTTGGGACATCCCTCTTGGCAACTTGTCACTCATTTAATCAAAGCTTTTCAATTACCAGCTAATAATCGTGTCTCTAATTCCTTATGTGATTCATGCTCTATTAATAAAAGTCAGAAGTTACCATTTCATGCCTCTAGTATCTCGAGTTCTTTACCCCTTGAATATTTGTTTACTGATGTTTGGGGTCCTGCACCTCACATCTCACTTGAAGGGATATCAATACTATGTTGTATTTGTTGATCATCACACCAAATATTGCTGATATTTTCCCATGAAACTAAAATCTGAAGTTTCTACTATTTTTCCTCAACTCAAAGCAATCCTTGAAAAACAATTTTCTCTTCCCATCAAACATCTCTACTCCGATAATGGAGGTGAGTTTGTTGCACTTCGAGGCTTTCTCAGCCACCATGGAATAAGTCATCTAACAACTGCTCCACTCCTGAACAAAATGGAGTGGTTGAACGCCGTCACCGGCATATTGTGGAAACTAGCCTGACTTTACTCCACCAAGCCCATTTTCCTCCCACCTACTTGAGTTTGGCATTTCAGGCTGCTGTCTATCTCATAAATAGAATGCCCACACCTCTGCATTCTCTCAAATCTCCTTTCAAAATTCTATTCAGGACTTCCCCAAATTATCTCAAACTCTCAGGTGTTTCGATGTTTGTGCTTTCCCTGGCTTAAACCATATTCTCAGCATAAACTAGAACCAAAGTCCTGACCATGTATCTTTGTTGGTTACTCTACCTCTCAAAGTGCATACAAGTGTCTAGATCCCACCACTCATAGGCTTTTCCTCTCTCGCCATGTTCGCTTTGATGAGTCTATTTTTCCTTCCCCTTTAACTTCTTAATCTTCCTCATTACTTCCATTTGTGGCACCACCCCCGCCACTTCTGACACTTGATACTTCTATGCCTAATGGTCCACCTGCCTCGGGTCCTACTCTGGAAGATGCTGGCCAAAACCAACTGCAGTCCGTACCTTGCACTAGTGTCACTCCCAGGATTTCTTCCTCTGATAGTGTTACCTCCCAGATGGTTCCCTCTTTGTCTGCAACTGAGCCAGTTACTGAAACACGGCCTCCTCCACAAACTCGCATGGTCACAAGCTCCATGAACAATATTCATAAACCAAAACGGCTTTACCTTGCTACAAAGCATCCTATCCCATCCACTTTGGAGCTCACTGGTGTTCAGCAAGCTCTCAAGGACCTTCATTGGAGCCAAGCCATGAGTGACGAGTTCACTGTTCTTGTACGTCATGGTACTTGGAAGTTGGTTCCAGCTAACTCATGGCAGAACTTAGTTGGATCCAAATGAGTTTTTCGCATCAAACGTAACTCAGATGGCACAATTGATCACTATAAAGTGCGCCTTGTTGCGAAGGGCTTTCATCAGCATCCTGGCCTCGACTACATAGAAATATTCTCCCCTGTTGTAAAGCCAACCACCATCCGAATTATCTTGTCCATTGCTGTAATGAATGGTTGGTCCCTCCGTCAACTGGACGTGAACAACGCTTTCCTTCATGGCAATTTAATTGAAGATGTTTTCATGGCACAACCAGCTGGTTTTATTGACTCAGCCTATCCTTATCATGTTTTCCATCTATAAAAATCATCTATGGACTGAAACAGGCACCGAGAGCCTGGTATTGGCTCTGCATGACTGCCTTTGTGGCATTGGTTTTGCAAAATCTGCTTCAGATCCCTCCTTATTTATCTATCACCAACACAATATTGTAGCTTACTTTCTTGTGTATGTTGATGATTTGATTCTCACAGGCAATGATTCTGGCATCATCACCACTATTATTAAGAAGCTTGGTGCACAATTTTCTCTAAAAGACCTCGGGCCTCTTCATTTCTTTTTGGGTGTTGAAGTTATTACAACCTCAGATGGCCTATTTCTTACACAACACAAATATGTGCGTGATCTTCTGATTAAAATAGGAATGGAAGGTGCTAAAGATGTCACCACGCCTCTAGCTACCTCAAGTCGACTTCAGCTTAATGATGGTTCAAGCCCAACTGTTAGCACTACCTACAGAAGTGTCATTGGTGCATTTCAATACCTTGCTCTAACTCGTCCAAACATCGCTTTTCCTGTCAATAGGCTACAACAATTCATGCACTCTCCTTCTGAAGTTCACTGGACAGCAGTCAAGAGGCTTTTACGCTATCTCAAACATACCATTTATCATGGCATCCAGCTTCGTCGCTCGACTGCACTTCAACTTCTTGCATACTCAGACGCTGACTAGGCAGGGAGTGTTGATGATGGAACGTCTACCTCAGCCTACATTATTTTTCTTGGGGCTAACTATCTCTTGGTGCACTCGAAAACAACAAGTTGTGGCTTGTTCATCCACTGAACCTGAATACCAAGCACTAGCCAGTACCACCTCTGAACTTGCATGGATTCACTCACTCTTTTGTGAGCTTGGGGTCACCATGAAGTCCCCACTAAAAATTATCTATGATAATATTGGTGCCACTCAGTTGAGTCTCAATCCTGTGCTCCACTCAAAGATGAAATACATTGCAATTGATTTACACTTCGTACGGGATTATGTTAGCAAAGGCTTTCTGCAAGTTGCCCATGTGTCTACTCATGACCAGCTTGCCGATTTAATGACCAAGGCCTTATCACGACCACGGTTTCAACTTTTACTATCCAAGATTAGTGTCACTGATGGGAGCACCATCTTGAGGGGGCATAACAGATGATACTCGAAATCATGCACAAACCATTCCTCCGTGATCAAGGCTGAGCATTATTCCTGGAGCGTGAACTTGATTTTACTTACCTATTTTGTAACGTGTAATATTCTGTACAGTAAATTTGTTTTAAAGCAACATTAATATGTTCTTTCCTTTTATGTTAGCATTAGCTGTGTATATATACTCATCACGTATGTAATACAAACTGTGACAGTCTTTTTGTAATACACATAACTGTGTTCAATATCCTTATAGAACTTACGACAATCATTTCTCTAAGTACTTGGTTTAGCCAACTGTGATCAAGGTCTAGATTCTTTCAAATCCATTGCTAGAGTACTGAATTTAAGCATCACAGGGTGGGAGATGATAACCACAAGATTCAAACTACCGAGATTTCCTTGGTTTCTCACTTATCTTATCCACCATATCAGTTACGATGGAATGATATGGATAAACACTTACCCACTTAAGAGATAACTCTTGACTGTATTTAAATTCCTGATATCATGTATATTTGTATTTCAAACTTCCTCTATAAATGTATATAAATGAGAATATTCACACGGTTTTTGGCATTGAGGCCAATACCATTTTACAGAGTTTTACATGGTATCACAGCCTTTGGCATACGCCTAATTTTTTTTTTTCGATCCTTTTTCCTTTTCATCTATGGCTTCCGCTTCCTCCAATGTGACCTTTGCTCCTCCAAACATTGGTCATCTTGTGTCGATCAAGCTGAGTGACTCAAACTATCTCATATGGTCATCTCAGATTGTGCCAGTGCTGAAAAGTCATGACTTGATGGGCTTCGTGGATGGTTCTGAGCCGTGTCCATCCAAGTTTCTTTTTGATAGTGAAGGGGAATCAACTTATTCTATTAATCCACAATATGTTCTCTGGAATAAGAAAGATCAGTGCGTGTTAAGTTGGATCAATGCCACTCTATCTGACAAAGTGCTAGCTTCTGTCTATGGCATTACATCTGCTCGAGAGGTGTGGAGTTCTCTAGCAAACAAGTTTGCCTCTCACTCCAGAACCTGTGTGCACCACCTAAAGCGAAAGCTGCAGACTCTTCATCAAGGGTCAATGAAGTGCACTGATTTTCTTGAAAAAGCGAAATTGCGGTTAGATGAATTAGCTGCAGTTGGTAAGCCACTTGAGGATGATGACTTAATGTCTTATATCGTGAGTGGTCTCAACCCCTCCTTTAATCCTTTTATAACCTCTCTGTCCTTTGCGACTAGAGACAAGAATGTTTCTTTTGAAGATTTCCAAGCCGAACTTTTATCATATGAACTGTTATTGGAAAACCAGAATACTTCTATACCACCTGAGACAAATAATTTTGCATTCTTCACTCCCAAATCCAACCAACAGCAATACAATCGCAAACCCAAAAACCCAAGTAAACCATATTCACGTCCTTCACCAAATCCTCGTCCTCAATATTCCCCACATCCCCGTCCTCAATATTCACCAAAACCCTCTAGTTTACCTTCCTCACCTTAGCAAAATCAGATGCAGCACTCATTTTCCACTCCCAAGTCACCTTGTCAAATCTGTGGAAAGTGAAGTCATAAGGCGTTAGATTGCTTTCACAGAATGGATTATGCATATCAGGGTCATCATCCACCAACTCAGTTAGCTGCTATGGTGGCACATACCAATGCTGAGCAAGAGGAAGAGACATGGTTTGCTGACAGTGGAGCTAATCTGCACATTACTGCTAATCTGGAGCAACTCACTCTGCAACAACCATACACAGGACAAGAAAATGTAGCTGTTGGTAATGGCCAAGGTTTGAGTATTGCACATACTGGTACTGCTATTTTTCATACCCCTGATTCTAAATTAAATCTCAAACGTGTCCTCCATTGTCCTCAAGCTTCTGCCAATTTGCTTTCCATCAATCAATTCTGTCTTGATAATAACTGCTTCTTTATTCTAACTGGTACTCATTATTTTGTCAAGGACATACACACATGGGCGACACTACTGGAAGGCAGGAGTGAAGGGGGTCTCTATCCAATCCATTTGCAGTCAATGTCTATCAATAAATCACATGCTTTGGCAGTTGCTGTAGGAATTAAAGCATCAGTTTCTATTTGGCATTCTAGATTAGGTCATGCATCTATTCCCATTGTATCTCAGTTATTAAACAAACATTCGTTACCTGTTGAAGGATCAGTGAATAAAATGCATTTTTGTGAACCTTGCCAACTTGGCAAAGGTAAACAACTTCCTTTTAAACCTTCTACTCGTATTTCTTCCTTTCCTTTGGAGTTAATACATACTGATGTGTGGTCTTGTTCTACTAAATCTCTCAGTGGCTGCAAGTATTATGTTATATTCATTGATGGCTTTTCACGATTCTCATGGTTTTATCCTCTCCAAAATAAATCTGATGTGTATGCTTGTTTTGTTAAATTCAAAACACTAGTTGAAAACCAATTTTCTAGCAAAATTAAGCAATTACAATCGGATGGAGGTGGAGAATACATGTCCAATCAATTTCAGTCATTTCTCTCCTCTAATGGAATCCAACATCGACTCACTTGTCCTCATACACTCCAACAAAATGGGGTTGCTGAGCGCAAACACCGTCATGTGGTAGAAATGAGACTGTCTCTGTTAGCTCAGTCTTTTTTGCCCACTAAATTCTGGGTTGATGCCTTTTTAACCTCCATCTTTCTCATTAATAGATTGCCAACACCTACTCTTGATAACCAAACACCATATCTTAAATTATTTGGCAAGCATCCTGATTATACCTCGCTACGCACCTTCGGTTGTGCTTGTTTTCCATTATTGCGACCATATGCAACTCACAAACTAATGTTCAGATCCAAACGTTGCATATTTCTAGGCTATAGTTCCCATCAAAATGGATATAGATGCTTGGATCCTGTCACTCAAAAAGTGTTGATCTCACGGCATGTTGTATTTAATGAGAATACATTTCCTGCTAAGGATGGATTGCAGTCCTCTGAACCTCTTCCAGTGGTCTCCTCTCAAGGTACGTCCTTACCTTCTCATTCTTTTTCTTTATCTACTTCTAATTTACCACATTTATCTCCAATTACTTCCGATTCACCTAATTCTCCTCTAGAATCCTTACCTGCCCCTACTTCTCCTAATATTTCTACTCTACCTTCTCCCATACCTGGTCCAGCTCCTATCCTCTCAATACCCGCAGTTTCCTCTTCTTCCAATCAATCTCATCACCCCATGACAACTCGCTCTCAAACTGGCAACCTCAAACCTCGCACATTTTCAGATTTTAAACTCTATTCCACCAAATATCCCATCCAAGCATTATCCAGTAATGTGACTCCACTTGAACCAAACTCTTACCGACAAGCTGCTTTATTACCTAAATGGTGTGCTGCTATGAGAGAGGAATATGATGCTTTACTGGCTAATGAAACATGGAAGCTATGTCCCAGACCTATTGATCATAATGTGGTGGGAAATAAGTGGGTGTATAAAGTCAAACAAACACCTACAGGTAAGGTTGACAGATTCAAAGCAAGATTAGTGGCTTTGGGGTTTGCTCAAGAAGAGGGTATTGACTTTACTGAGACTTTTAGTCCAGTAATTAAGCCTTCTACTGTACGGGTGATTCTTACACTTTCTGTCCAATTTGATTGGGAAATTAGACAGCTTGATGTATTTAACGCTTTTCTTCATGGGATCTTGCTAGAGGATGTATATATGGAGCAACCTAAGGGGTTTGTTAGTTCAGATTTTCCAGATTATGTTTGCAAATTGACCAAGTCACTTTATGGCCTCAAACAAGCACCTCGTGCTTGGTTTATGCGTCTCTCTCAAACTTTACTTGAATTCGGTTTCCTATCTTCACCAGTGGATACCTCGTTATTTGTCTATCATAAGGTCAATATTCATCTATTTATCCTCATCTACGTAGATGATATTCTGGTTACAGGTACAGATCCTTCACTCATTCAATCTCTAATCAAGAAGCTGCAGACCGAGTTCAAGATGAAGGACCTTGGTCCTTTAGGCTATTTTCTCGGCATTCAAGCAACTCGTGACTCTTCTGGACTACATCTTCGACAGTCCAAGTACATTGGGGATCTTCTTCATCGTACCAAGATGGCTGGGGCCAAACCTGCTTCCTCTCCTTGTACCACAGGCCTTAAATTATCCACTCATGTTGGTGAGCCACTCACAGATTCTCAAATTACAGAATATCGACAAACTGTAGGAGCTCTCCAATATTGCACTTTGACTAGGCCTGATATAGCATTTTCTGTCAACCAATTGTGCCAACATATACATTGTCCAAATTCTGTTCATTTGACAGCAGCAAAACGTGTCTTACGATACTTAAAAGGCACCATTGATCTGGGATTGTGGTACACTAAAGGTGAGCAAACTCTTCAGGCCTTTTGTGATTCAGATTGGGCTGGTAATCCCGATGATCGACGATCTACTACAGGGTATGGCATTTTCTTTGGCTCCTGTTTACTCTCATGGACTGCCAAGAAACAATCCGTGGTAGCTCGTTCTAGCACTGAAGCAGAATATAGGGCATTAGCTATTACTACTGCTGAGTTGTATTGGATACGTATGCTCCTCAAAGATCTTCATATTTCTTTGCCTACAGCCCCTACTATTTGGTGTGATAAGAGTGGTGCTCTTGCTCTTGCCTCTGATCCTGTGTTCCATGCCCGTACTAAACATATTGAAGTTGATTTTCACTTCATCCGCGAGAAAGTTGCTAATCGAGATATTTCCCTTTAGTTTATTGGTTCTTATGATCAGATTGCTGATATATTTACAAAGGGACTAAGTTCAGTACGGTTTTGTCAACTTCGTGACAGGCTAATGGTGGTTTCTCTCCCCATTAGCTTGCGGGGGGATGATAACCACAAGATTCAAACTACCGAGATTTCCTTGGCTTCTCACTTATCTTATCCACCAGATCAGTTACGATGGAATGATATGGATAAACACTTACCTACTTAAGAGATAACTCTTGATTGTATTTAAATTCCTGATATCATGTATATTTGTATTTCAAACTTCCTCTGTAAATGTATATAAATGAGAATATTCACACGGTTTTTGGCATTGAGGCCAATACCATTTTACAGAGTTTTACAGGAGATACAAAAATCTTGATCCTATGTTGGATTTGGAATATATGGTTGTATCTGGCATCTTGCAATGCCCAATTCAATATTAGTGTTTTGAGAGTTGTTCTGATTTGTGATTGGAGAGAGAGAGAGAGAGAGAGAGAGAGAGAGAGAGAGAGAGAGAGAGAGAGAGAGAGATTTTGTGGAGGTGGTGGAACAAGAGAGAGCTAATATAATATATATATATATATATATAGGAGACTCTCCAGTACTGTTTTAATAGCCAAATAAAACATTTTGGAAATGACACCAAATAGGGTATTAATTCTTTTCTAAATAATTAGAACTTAATTAGAACAATTAACGTTGTGTTAATCCATGTAAAGTAAAGTTATGTTTGGGAGAGAGATGAGATTTCTCATCTCTATCTCATCTCATCTCATCATTATATTTTTTTCAAATCTCCATATAAAATATAATAAACAATTCAACTTTTTCAAATTTTAATTTAAGTTTTTCAAATCCCAAAACAATAATAATATTAAAAAATAATATTTTAAACTTTCATCTTAACACTATTCATAAAATTTTTAAAAATTTTTATCTTATCTCAACATCTAACCTAACCTAACTGTCTTAAATACAGTATCTAGCTATATTTTATAATAATGATATCCTATTGAAAAGTTGCGTAAAAGTTGTGAAACACCTTAGAGATATAGTAGCTATACCTTTACTTACCAATCTAATCCTCCTGAGAGATACATTGAACAAAACGCCCCCCAATTTTTTATAATAAAATGGTTGTTAACCACACAACAACAAACTTAATCTTTTGGGATGAAAATGTTTTGGGTCCCAAGAAGGCACTTTTTGGGATGGAATTGATGTTTCATTGCAGAAAGTGCCATCCGATATGCCTTTGATCAATAATGTTTTTTTTTTTTTAATTTTTTTTTAAACATATTGATTTGGAAGAACATATATCATCCCGAAAATAGGTTTACCGTTCGAATGGCTAGTCTACCATTGGATGAACTTATTTTTCCCTTTCGAACATATAATTGTAGTTCGAATGGACATATTGGCGAGAAAATTGCATACTTTTTGAACTCGAAATAATGAACTCCGTTCAAACGAAAATCTGATTGTTTGAAGGACAATATATGAAATTTTGAACAAAAGCAGGTAGTTCAAACAGAGAAACAATGTCATTCGAACTAATTCTTGAAGTAATGGTTTTCAATAAATAATTTATTCTTAGACTTTTTAAAAAAACATAAAATGTTAATGTAAAAAATTATATTATAAATAATGTGCATGTTAGTAATTTATAGTCTTTAAAAAGATGAAAATGTTACTCATAGAAGATAATTATTAAATCAGGATTTGCACCGTGCACACAAGGGATGTTTAGAATCTCAACGATCTTATTAGCTGAGAATGCTATGCTGACGCCCCATACAGTGAATGTGGATTCTTCATCTGCGACACCAATTTCAGCCACCCCCTGATAAAACTCATAATCAAGGTCAGGATAGGCAACCCTTGACTGTTTGCAGATTAGACCCCATCCTCTATCTCTGAATCCAGACTTGATGCTCCTCCTCTCTCAGATCATGTCGCTGAAGTCGATCAACCTAACTAGCCTCTCAACAAGTATGGGCCTGGCAGCTCGATTTTGTGCACTGGAGGATGTTTCCCCTGATCTACTAGTAGACATGATTGAACAAAATTTGTGTCACGAAGAAAAATCAAACTTAAGATTAAGGCCTAGTTTGGGTGGTGAAGTACTCTGAGGTACTCTCAAACACTCTCACTATTATTTTTTACTTTATTATTACTTTTAACCTACTTTTACTACTATTCATTACTTTTCATTTACTTTTTACTATTATTCAATATTCTATTATTACTTTTCACCTACCTTTTACTACTATTCACAAACATTCTCAATTACTTTCACTATCCAAACCAAACTTAAATAGTTCAACATTTCTGCAGATTGAAACTATAAATAGATGATGTATTCATTGGCATGGTTCGAATTGCAAAAATTATTATTCAAATGGTTAAAGTCATGATTTGAACTGCTAAAGTCCTTGCTCGAAAAATAAGTTCGAACGGTTAAAGTCATAAATTTATTAAAGTTAAAGAGTCATTGTCCAAGCAGCTCAAGACATGGTCGAACTGATGACAAATAACCTATGACTAATTGTTCTTTGATGTTTAAACAGACTAATTACTAGTTCGAACATACTAGTTATAAAGTCCCCTATATGTTTGAATGCTCCTATTAGTTATTCGAATGATAGTAAATTGCTACTTGGCAATTTGAAACCATTTCAAATGCCCTAAACCTATGTTCAAACGATGAACTCTAGAAGACATCAATGTTTGAGTCAACTTGTTCCCGAAACCAAAACGAAAGAATTTTTAAGAATCGTTGGTTTTTCTCCAACAATAAAAAAAACTCACTCCCAAATTTCGATTACAAAAAATGAATATAAGTTTCGATTATAGAACATCTAAACTTCACGCTCTAAAAACTCTCTCCCCTCTCTCTAAACCCCCAACTTCAAAATCGGCCAGAGGAGGTGGGAGCTTAGGCTCCTCCCACTCACCCCTTTCCCTCCCCCTTTCTGGTTTTCTTTTGTTTAGTGTTTAGTTTTTATTATTATGTTTTTTTTAGGCCAAACAAAGGGTGAATCGTCATTCGAGACCTTCCGGCACCCAATAGACAACACGTGCCGCACCAAGAGATTGCCCTATCGCCGATCTGCAAAGCCTCTAAATGCAACCTCAACCGGAGTGGCTCGTAGCCCGCACGCACGTATCTAAGATTTCGGAGTTTGCCTGTGCGTGGCCATCACGCGCCACCAAGGAACACTCTGCCGTTGCAACGTGCGGCCATTCCCGAACCAGCGACTCTGGATCTTCCAAACTCGACTGTCGGTTTTCCCTCCAGCAGCCTTTTTGTCCACTGATTTTTCATTTTTCAATGTTTTCACAATGTAATTTATTTTACGTCTTGTCTTTATTTTCTAGATAATAAAAACCCAAAAATGTATGATGTGTCCAAGGATCCAGTGGACCATCTAGAGAACTTTAAGGCCCACATCACGCTCCACGGGTTCCTAGGCGAGGTCGCATCTCGGGTTTTCCCTTTGATCTTAAAGGGGACGGCAAGAGGATGGTTCAGGACCCTCAAGCCAAGGTCAATAGACAGTTTCAAAAAGTTGGGTAAACAGTTCTTGACCCAGTTAATGCCCAGTACGAGGCGCCGGCGCCCAGCTATCTACCCGCTAACAGTCAAGCAGAAAGAGGAGGAAGACTTGAAGACCTACTTTACCTGCTTCAACAAAGAATGTTTAATAGCAGATGACCAGGATGAAAAGATCACCCTCGCCGTCCTCCGAGGCCGAATATTGCCACAGAGTCCCTTTATGGCATAACTAGTCAGAAAGACTCCTTCCACCCTTAAGGACTTCATGGATAGAGCAGACAACTTTGTCAATGCTGAAGATACTCTGCAGACCTTGGTAAATCTTCAGAAGACAAGTGGAAAGGTCAAACGAAGAAGCAGGCAGGTTGACAGGAAAGCTAGTGCAAGTCGATAGGAGAAGAGGCGAGAAAAGTGGCTAAATTACAATCCTAGGCTGATACATAATAATTTAAATGTATGGGAGGACGAGAAAGACAGGGAGGAACGGCGTCAGCCCAAGACAAGAGGTCGCTACTGCAAATACTATCAGACTGGGTCTTGCTGGACCGAGGACTGTACGACCATGAAGAAGAGAGTAGCTGAGTTGGCTGGAATGGGGGAATTAGAACGAATGATTGCAGAACGTTCAAAACCTAGAAGGCGCCAGAAAACTAGACAAGAAACTAGAAGGAGTAGTAGTCCTAAGCAACGACACCAATAGAGTGGCCGCCAAAACGATGGGAACAGGGCACCCACAAGAGGCGACAGGAACAGGGCGCCCATAGGAGAAATTAGGACAATATCAGGGGGTTTGCTAGAGGCGGCGTGTCCATATCTAGCCGGAAGGTGTATGCACACAAAGTGAGATACAAAGAGGTGTATCTAGCCAGATGACACTTTGGTAATCACTCTTGTGATAGCCAACTATACAACCAGGCAGGTACTAATCGATAACGAAAGCTCAGCCGATATACTATTTTGGGAGGCGTTCGTCAAAATAGGTATCGACGCCAATAGACTAAGGCCCTCCCCGACACCATTGAAAGGCTTCTCTGGAGACACAATCCTACCCGTTGGAGCTATCACCCTTTCGGTGACGTCGGGTCTGGAGCACGAACACCGAGCACCATGACCGATTTCTTGGTAGCCAAAGCTCCCTCTTCTTACAACAGCATACTAGGGAGACCGACACTTAACCATCTTAGGGCGATCACTTCCATATACTACCTCAAGATGAAGTTTCCAACCGATAATAGGTAGGGGAGTCACAAGGGTAGCAAGCTTTATCAGGAGAGTGTTATGTGCAGGAATTAAGAAAAGGTCGTGACGAGGTTTACGTTATAACAGAATAGAGCGAACCACCGACACCCCGTCTTCCTCCTTCTTTGGCAGTAATCTTAGAGGAGGATGTGGAAGCCAGGAATGAGCAGAATCAGCATCATGCCGAAGTCAATGAACCATTGGTGCTCTTAACATTGCATTCAGACCACCCTGGAACTACTACACACATCGGGACCCACGTCCCGCCAGTGGATAGAGAAGCCCTGAAGCAGCAGCTGATCGAATATAGGGATGTTTTTGCACGGAGCCATGAGGAAATGCTTGGCATAGATAAAGACATCATTGAACACTGCTTGGGTATGGACCCCGCATACAAGGCAGTGTGCTAGAAAAAAAGGTCATTCAACGCAGATAAATATGCTGCCATTAATGAGGAGGTAGAGAGTCTGCTCGCCGCTAGTTTTATTAAGGAAGCTCACTATCCAGAGTGGCTGTCCAACGTGGTCATGGTAAAAAAGGTGAATGGAAAGTAGATTTCACCAATCTGAATAAAGCCTGCTCAAAAGATAGTTTCCCTTTACCACGCATCGACGTTATTGTGGATGCAACGACAGGGCACCGTATGTTAAGCTTCATGGATGCTTACTCAGGATACAACCAAATACGGATGCATGTGTCAGATGAGGAGAAAACTTTGTTTATAATAGACCGTGGGCTGTATTACTACCAGGTCATGCCATTTAGACTGAAAAATGCAAAAGCAACCTACCAGAGGCTGGTTAATCTGATGTTTAAAAAACAAATTGGAAAATCTATGGAGGCTTGCGTGGATGACCTGTTGATAAAAAGTAAGGAGCCCACCCAGCACCTTGACGACCTGCGAGTGGAATTCGAGATTTTATGCCATTACAAGATAAGGTTGAACCCTGCAAAATGCGCTTTTAGGGTCGAGTTGGGAAAGTTTTGGGGGTTCATTGTGTCTGAAAGAGAAATCAAGGCTTCTCGAGAGAAAATAGCAGCTATACTCAACATGAAACCACCAAGAAATCTAAATGAAACCCAACGGTTGGCAAGCAGAGTGGCCGCCCTGGGTAGGTTCATAGCCCGGTCGACAGACAAATTTCTCCCCTTTTTTTGGGTACTATGAAAGGTGCATCCCTGAATGAAGAATGTGATAAGGCTTTCAAAAAATTAAAGCAGCACCTGGCCAGTCCACCAGTCTTAAGGCAGCCAGAGAAAGGCGATGTGCTTTGTTTGTACTTGGCAGTTTCTCCATATGCAGTGTCTGCCGTCCTAATAAAAGAGGAGGGGACTACCCAGCATCCCGTGTACTACATAAGTCAGGCTCTCAGAGGAGTAGAAGTAAGGTATCCTCGGATTGAGATGCTAGCCTTTGCCCTAATAATGGCGGCCAGGAAACTCCGTCCATACTTTCAAGCCTACACAATAAGGGTGCTTACGGAAGCCCCATTAGCAAAAACCCAAGGAAACCAGACAGCACGGGGAGATTGATAGGATGGTCGATGGAACTAAGTGAATTTGACTTAGAGTATGTACCAAGAAAGGCGGTTAAGGGACAAACACTGGCAGACTTCGTGACAGAGTTCTCAGGTTTTCTCCAAGAAGACGTGGCCGCTCTAGTGGGAAAGTCATGGGTACTTTACATAGATGGCTCATCCTACCGGGCGGGCGGAGGCTTGGGAGTACACTTGGTGAACCCCGATAGCCAAGAGCAGTACACATGGCAACATTGGCTTTCAAAGTGACAAACAATGAAGCCGAATATGAAGTACTCGTGGCAGGACTCTCCATAGCCACCAAGGTAGGGACAACCAAGATAGAGGTCAAGTCAGACTCACAGATAGTAGTGAATCAGGTTTTAGGCCTGTACACAACAAATGGGAAAAAGTTGAAGAAATATTTAGAGTGGGGCTGAGAAGCACGCGATCTCCTTTCCTATTTCAATATAACCCAGATATTAAGGGTGGACAACGAAGTGGCGGACAAACTGGCATGAACAGCATCAGGAATGGAAGAGGCACCACTCCCATGGCAAGTTGAACGAAGAGTCATCGAGATCCCAGCCATTAGGGCAAAGTGGGCACCCTGGGTTCCAACATCCCATAATGGGCAAGCGAGGTGGTTAAATGCCTAGATAAAGGAAAGCTACATGAAACAAAGGAGGAGGCAACGAGGGTAAGAAGGAAGGCAGCAAGGTTCCTGCTCATTGATGGAGTCCTTTATAAGAGGGGTTTCTCCACCCTATTACTACGATGCATTTCCACGCTAGAAGCACAATATGGCTTCGCAGAAATACATGAAGGAATATGAGAAAATCATTCAGGTGGAAGAACTTTGGCAAGAAAGACGGTAAGAGCAAGATACTACTGGACCTACACATTGAGGGATGCTCGAGAATTCAGTAAAATGTGCACTGAATGCTAGGCGTATGCCTCAATACCGCACACCCCTCCAGAATTGTTAACATCCATGTCCGCTCCCTGGCCTTTTACCTAATGGTGGGACCTTTCCAGCCAGGAAAAGGCAGGGTAAAATTCATGATTGTAGCTGTGGATTACTTCACAAAGTTGGCAGAGGTAGAACTATTGGTGTCCATAACAAGTAAGACCGTGACAAGGTTCTTGTGGAAAAAAGTTGTTTGCAGGTTCGGGATTCTTCAAAGCATAGTGACAGACAATGGGTGTTAGTTTGACTCTGACCATTTTAGAGAATGGTGTGCAGGGTTAAAGATTAAGGTGAAATACTCCTCACCAGGTCACCCCCAAGCGAACGGACAAGCAGAAGCAATGAACAAGGCATTATTCTCAATCCTAATGAAAATGGTCATAGAGAAAAAGGGAGAATGGCGGAGGAGCTACCTGGGATGCTTTGGGCGTACAGAACATCGACAAAAACTCTAACAGGGGAATCCTTATTCACGTTGGTATATGGTTGCAAAGTAGTAAGCCCAGTCAAAGTAGGGCTCCCAAGCTACATAACAAGTTATTTCTCAGCCGACCAAAATGACAAGAAGATGAAGGAGTACCTCGATTTGTTAGAGGAGGAAAGGGAAATAGTAGAAGCCGAACTATTACAAGAAAAAGCTAAAGCCAAGCAGTACTTTAACAAGAGAGTTAGGCCCAGGACCTTTAGAGTAGGAGCCCTGGTCTTGAAGAAAAGCGGGGTGACTACCCAAGGCAAAGGAAAAAGGAAAAATATAGTTGTAAGCGATTTTGTGCATTAATACGAGCACACATTCAATATGATTGGTCAAAAAGTAGACTTTATTGAAAACAATGTTAATTTGAATTTAGAATATGAAGGTAATAGCATTAGTATGCAGATTGGTATGTAAATTTGCTTGTACATAGCAAAACTCAAGGAAAAATGGGGCTCCAATGGGAAGGGACTTACCTGGTAGTAGCCAACAACAAGCCTGGGTCGTATCGATTGAAAGACAGTCAGGGCAAGGAACTACCACATTTATGAAATGCAGAGCACTTAAAGAAATTTTATCAGTAGCATTTACAGTGTTTTCATTTCTGTTAATTTCATTTATTTCTTGTCTACGTTTTCACATTTATATTCATGATTGAGAAAGTATTTGCATTACCCTGTCACTACTCACAACTTGTCGCATTTCCTTTTGTTAGTAAATCCTCAGTAAAAGATAAGCGTCACCAAGGCGGACACCAAAAGAAAGACTTAGAAGCTTGTGGTGCCATGTAAGAAAAGTGTAGTGGTCATCTAACCACGCCACCTTTAAACACCAAAAGCAAGCCTTAGGTACTTGTGGTGCCATGTGAAAAGGGTGTGAAGGTCATCCGACCACGCCATCCTTAAATCCGAAAAGTAAGCCTTGGCAGCTTGTGGTGTTATATAAAAAACACCAAAAACAAGCCTTAGCAGCTTGTGGTGCCATGTAAAAATGGCGCAGATGTTATTTAATCACACCACCCTTAAATAAGCAAGCCTTAGCAGCTTGTGGAGCCATATAAAAAAGGCACGGAGGTCATCCAACCACTCCACCTTTAAACACCAAAAGCAAGCCTTAGCACCTTATGATGCCATGTAAAAAAGGGCGCAGAGGTCATTCGACCACGCCACCCTTAAACACTAAAAGCAAGCCTTGGCAGCTTGTGGTGTCGTGTAAAAAATGTCAAAAGCAAGTCTTAGTAGCTTGTGGTGCCATGTAAAAAGGGTGCAAAGGTCATCCGACCACGCCACCCTTAAACACCAAAAGCAAGTCTTAGCAGTTTGTGGTGCCATGTAAAAAAGGCATCGAGGTCATCCGACCACGCCACCCATAAACACCAAAAGCAAGTCTTAACAGCTTGTGGTGCTATGCAAAAGGGGCACGGAAGTCATCAGACCACGCCATCCCTCTCAAGAACTCCAGTAATTTACATGGCCAAAAAAGTAAAGGAGCAAGCAATCCAAATAAAGTAGAAGGTCAAAACAGAAAGACATATAGCAAGAAACTTAGTAGACATGCCCCATTACAAATTTTGAAACGCAACAAAGTCTTTTATTTACAAAAAAGAAGATACAACAAGAACAAAGATACAAAAATTCCAAGGAGAAGACAAAGGGGTCAGGAAGTTAAGAAGCATCATCAAGCGGCGGCATCAGGGGTAAGCCTGTTAAACCCCCACGTAAGGCGCCCTCTAAAACCACGGCACATGTCCTAGCCATGTCCGGGACATGCCCCTTAATCATGCCACGAGCATGCCTTGGCCAATGTCTTGTCACACTCGGGGCGCCCAGCATGCTCATGGACCGGCCACATGCATGCCTTGGCCCGTGCCTTGACACGCACGGGGTGCCCAGCATGCAGGCCATGCGCATGCACATGCGCGCGCCACGCCTCGGACACAACGAGGTTAGTGGCCATGAGCAGCACAGCGCACGGCCAGGCATGCGCACGCCCATGCGCATGCCCAGGCGCCGCGTGGCCCTGCGCACGCACGCGGCCCTCATGGCCCAGCGCACGCATGCCACCCGAGTGGCCCTGTGCGCCCATCAGGTTACCCGCGTGGCCCTGTGCGCCCATCAGGCCACCCACGTGGCCCTACGCCCCCATGCCACCCCGTGGCCCTGCGCCCCCATGCGCCCAGCCAGCGCACGCCCACCAGGCGCACGCCTAGCCAGCGTACGCCCATGCGTGCGCCCATGCAGCCGGCCATACCCACACCCGCGTGGCCCTCCTGCCGCACACCAGCGAGGTTAGTGGCATGCCTTCTAGGCATGCTATCCAGCGCACGGGCCTTGCCCGTGCCATGCAGAGCAGGCCAGTGGCACGCCCACCAGGCGTGCCATCCAGCGCACGGCTCCAGCCCGTGCCATGCAGAGCAGGTCAGTGGCATGCCCACCAGGCATGCCATCCAGCGCATGGCTCTAGCCCATGCCTTGCAGCCAGCTCACATGGCTAGCCACCAGCAGGCCGAACATGGCTCCATGCCATGCCCACCAGCCGGCCTATGCATGGCACCATGCCATGCACCACAGCTAGCCATGCCGAGCCACCTAGCCATGGACCAGACCGTGGACCACCATGCACCCACCTAGCTAATCCTTGGCTCATGCATGCCACGGCTATGTGGCTCATGCCTTTATCTTATTTATGTTATTTATTTTATTTATTTATTTCTTTTATTGTAAAGGGACCTATTGGGGGTTTCCAAGTTGTAACCTTATAAATAGGACCCTTAGTCATTTCTTTCACATCTTTTGGCAAATTGAGTGAGTGAGGACATTGTTGAGAGATCATTTTCGGTGCTAGACACTTGGGCTCTTTGGGTGTAATTCATTGAATCCCATAGAGAGGATTACTCCATGCAATTCATTAAATTGGAGTAATCCATTTATCTTGTTTATCAACTTGGTGCAATTCATTGAATCCAAGTTGATTATCTTTATCTTTTGTTCTTGATCAATATATGAGGTTTATTTCTATCTTGGTGCACTTTGTGATTCATTATTGCATTGTTCTTTGCTTGGCCGAGTACACCATTGTTCTTGGTGTTCATATTGTGTTCTTCATAATTTCGACCACTTCAATCCACACCCATACACTTATTCGGCTATCCCCTTGTTTGTCAACTTTCCATAAGTGAACCACATCATTCCACCTAGCCCTAGCCGAATACACTTACCATATTCACCCTAGAGGATTTCGGCCAACACTTGCCTTGTAGGGCTTGACTTGGTCGACCATCACTTCTTGCCATAATAGGGTTTCCACACTTGGAAACCCTAGTTGACTCTTTCCTTATCCTTGGCCGGCCACCTATCCAACCACAATCCAATCCCTTGTTTTTAGGAAACTTCTTAAAAACACTCCAACCCTAATTCGGCCAAGCTAGTGCCGCCCACAATTCTTTGACCTAGCCCTAAGCCTTACACACAAACCCTAGCCGAACCACACCAATCCAAACCCTAAACCCAAGGTCCTATGTGGGGCCACCCTAGCCCACCATAGTGCCGTGCCCCCTCACCCATTGTGAGCCCAAACACTTAGCCATTTCCATCTTCCATCCATCCAAACCTAGCCTAAACACCTAACCTCACCTTGCCCAAATTGCCACCATAGCCATCATTGATCGTGAACCAAGCAAGAGAGGAGCTAGAATTCGGTCAACCAAAGGAGAACATAGCCGAGGAGGACATAGTGTTTAGGGACTTGACCGGGGTCCCTAACAAAGCCTACAAAAGCGTCAGGCGTCTCATTCTGCCAAAAGGTATCAGCCCGACGGCAATTATTCTCTTCATGGAGGAATAAGTCCCGGTCTAATGCCGCAAGGTTCGTAGCGGGGTAAATCATGAGGCAAGACCTGAGCCTTAGGACACCAGCACCATAACCATAAGCAAAGGTGCATTCCCTTGTAGTAGGAGCGCAAGCTAACTGACACAGCAGGTGTTCAACCTCAGCTCGGGTAGCATCAAGCTCTTCCCTTTTCTGGGACAGCTGCTGATCCTTGGCAACGACAAGCAAATTTGCTTTCCTAAGGTCCTCATCTTAGTCCTTACGGTCCTTCTTGTACTTCTAGTAACGTTCTTGGAGCTTTGCCAACGACCCCATACGCCTCAGAAAGGCTAAGAGCAGTAAGGAAAGCTTTCTCTTAGGAGGCCCCCAGCTGTTGAGATAGCTCATGACCTTGCTTATGCGAACGAACCAGCTCCTCGTTGGTTGAATCCAGGTCCTGGCTGCGGGTGAGGAGCTCGTATTTAAGGTAGCCAACTCGGCTTCAAAAACTTCCTGAACCTTGGAAAGTTGGGGCCTCGCCAAGTCCCTTTCAGAATGAAAAAGCTGCAGGGAAAAGTGATCCTTAGATTTCGCCTCTTGAGCAAGGCTCACAGACTCGCGAAGCTGAAGATTTTCTACCTCACGAATCTCCAAGTCACCTTGGAGCGAATGAGAATAACCCTCTGACTACTCTAGCAGTACCTCAAGGTCCTTCTTCTGCGCCAACAGGGAGTCTAGCTTAGCCCTGTCCGCCTGCCACTTCTCAGAAGCACGCTTGGCAGCGTGGCACAACTTCCGCCGCTTCCTAAACTCCTCCTCTAGGCGGGCATGATCAGCCACGATCCACACCGCCAAATCATTATGCCCTACAAAAAAAATAAATAATAAAACAACCCAAGTAAGGAACTGAATGGTAGCACAGCAAAAACAAAAAAAACAAAAAAGGGAGAGGAGAAGGAAACAAGTCACATGGTACCTTGGAAAACCAGTCCTTCAAATGGTTCGCCATCTAAGCAACAGCTTCAGCTTGGGTGTTGGCAGAGGTAGAAGAGGCACCGCCACCGGTATCCCCGCCAACCCCAAGCAAGGAAGCTTTTGCTAGCCTAGGTTTGAATTCGCCCTTCCCTCTGGCGGGCTCTCGAGGCGTGTGGTTCAAAGGAGTGACTTGGTATAGGCCAAGTCAGCCTCGATCAAGCGAGTGTCTTCTCGCAAAAAATTGGCCCATTCCTTTTCATGAAGAGGGTTGGTGTCCCTCCCAAAGGATGGGGTACAGAGGGGGGAAAAAGAAAAGCCTTCGCCACTACAGACCGACGAAGGGGTACTTCCCCCAGAAACAGTGGCTAGCGAGGTCTCTGGGGAAGGTTGCATTGCTTCCACCTCAACACAGACGTCCTCAGGGCTAGAAGACGTATGCTCAACGACGCCAACCTGCTCGGCATTTCTGGTGCCCAAGTCTTCACGAACCCCTGCGCCCGTTACGACATCCAAATCAAGGGCGGCCACAACCTTAGTGTCCAATTCGCCCTCCCTCACCTGACCTTCAACTATTGAAAATTCATGTATAAAAGTGGTTTCCAGAGGGCTTATTGGTAGGGGGCTCAACTTGAAAGGTGGTCGTTAGATAAAAAAGGGTCATACTGGCCAAACTTTCAGCATCTTGTAGGCCAGAAGAGTGTGGCCTTACAGAGGAGCCATAAGGTGATGGAAGTGCGGTAGTGACTGGCGGGGTGGGCGGTTGAGCCTGACTGCACCACGAAGGACCATTAGTTTCCTCCAATTGCCACATAGGCGTGTGAACCTAGGCGCCTTCCAAAGGTGCCAAAGCTTCTAACAACGTTGGCATTTGGGTCCTAGCGCTCTCTGAGGGTGCCACAGTTTTCTTTTGGGGAGGCGATAAGTGAGGAAAGCCTTCAGAAACGAGCCCTTTTTCTTTGGCTCTTATCATCGTTCTTTTTCTTACTCCTAACCTTTCTTTTCTCCTCACACTCTTTCTTCTCAATCTCTTCTTCTTCTTCTCTTTCTTCCCTTAATCCGAACGACTATCCTCCTTATTTTTCTCGAAGGGTTGTTGTAAAGGAGCATGTATTACATCTGAAATCATGAATGAATGCCCCTGAGCATGGGAGCGGTTGGGGGACATAAAAAATCGGTCAATATGATCGGGCATCAACAAGAGATCAGTCCACAGATCTTCAGGATGGGCCACAGCCCAAGAACGGACGATCTCAATTCAGGACAGTTCACGGCACGACAAAGGAGGCATGGTTGCCCACAGACTCTTCTCTTCAGGAATAGGGCGCTAGATTGCCTTAACTGGAAAATCTTGAAAAGGGATCTATGGGGCTGGAAAGTCCCAGCCTTGGCCAGAGATGAAGAAAAACTTGGTATTCCAAGTATAAGCATGAGAATACCGACCCTACAATCGGGCCAAAGCCTGGCCATTATCCTTCTTGCGAAAACTGGCAATATTGCCCTTGGAAACGAACCTCACATAGTAAAAGGCCAAAAACTTTTGGACGGTCAGATTGGGGTAAACATCCCTGAGAGGCTCCAAGACCATACGAAAGACAATACAGGTGCAAATGTAAGCCCTTAATGCGAAAGGATGAAGCTAGGCTGGAGCTATATTGAGTAAATCCAAGATGTCGCG
The DNA here is from genome assembly GCA_003123785.1 of Pterocarya stenoptera. Classification (NCBI taxonomy): domain Eukaryota; kingdom Viridiplantae; phylum Streptophyta; class Magnoliopsida; order Fagales; family Juglandaceae; genus Pterocarya; species Pterocarya stenoptera. The sequence continues at coordinate 71,607 of QEOT01006926.1, forward strand.
AAGGGGGTGACAGAAAGGAAGTCTAAATCCATGGGACATCAGGGACATAGTTAAAGTAACCTTACCTATGAAACCCTCATCATCACAACACCCTGATGGGAGAACTTCCATTATCTCATCCTTAGGGATGCAATATTCCTCCTGAATCGTGGGAAGATGCTTCTCTCGGAGGATGAACGCCACCCATGTCCATCAAACATCGTACCCTCTGGGACATCGTAGGGTTGTCTAGAGGCAACACCTTGTTCAGCCATTGAAACTGGAGGGGAAAATGCATAAGAAGATGAAGAAGATTGGATGGGCAAGAAACAGAAACAATAAAGGGAGCACGGACAGGAGAGACACAAGGACAAAAATGAGCAAAGAGAAGGATAATGGAAATAGAGAAGAGGTATTTAAAGAAGGGTGAATACAGAACGCCAGTGGTCGTAGGCATCATGGCCTGACACTGGGGGTAAAAAGTAACTGTCACACGAAAGCTCCCTCCCCCTTTCGCCACATCAACAGGAAATCATGAGGGCTCCTCGATTTTTGAAAAAGTAAAACGGCACAGGAGGAGGAATATGAAAGATTGGCGGGAACTCAATAGTTCATAGATGGGTTGGGCCTGTCCCAACAATCATTTGCTTTCCTTTGCGCCATATGCACTACGCAAGCCCATAGTGAGTTGAAAAGTAAAAAAGAGAAAAAGAAAAAAGGGGGGGGACCCATAACGAGGTTCACAGTACTTATAAGGTGGCAAGATTGGTCAATAATGAATTCCCTACGTCATTAGGTGAAGAGAATTAGCAGGGTAGCTAGAGGGCCTATATTGGTTGAGGGCCCATTCTGAATTGAAAGCCAAAATATGCTTCAGTTAACCAAGAGTCTTTTATATTGGGCTCCCTACATATTTGGACTTTCAATTCAGAATGGGCCCTCAACCAACATGGGCCCTCCAACCACCATAAGGGCTCGCAGGGTGCCACCCTAGGCCTAGGTCATGGGGACCCGACGAATCATGTCACTCACAACTCAAACCCCTCTAGCCCAATAGAGCTTAGGCCAGTTTGCTAAAGACAGGAATGTCCTCCCGCTTATCCTGAGACAATTAGGATATTCACTCATTCAAAATGAATGGATAGCCTGAAGGCTCTGGGGTTCAAATTTCAAATAGTGGGCAAGACAATTAGTCTGAGTGATCCTAAGATGGTAAGTCCTCTATTTAAAGAATTCATGTACGCTAATGAAAGCTCTGAAATAATTTTGCTCTATGAAGATTCCTATCGTTACTGACTTAGGCATCGGATGGGCGTCATCCAACCTCTCAAGCCATCTTACTCTTTGATTGCAAGAGATCGGGAATGCATAACAGCAAAACATGTCCTTAACAATATTCATGCACTAAACATAATTTGGTCCGTGCATATATCATCCATATATACATCCCTCTCCCACATTTCCTTTTTTTTTTTCTTTAAATGCTAGCTGTCATTTTCTTACTTTCTCGGTGCCTAGCTCTGATAAAATTACTCCCACATAATTTTTTGTACTCTTTGTGTATTCTACTAATGTAATTAACCAAAGTAGTTATTTTCTATTAAAAAAATGACGTAGTTAATCACATTAATAGAGTGTGTAAAAAATATACAAAAGTGACTGTACATAAAAGTTTTGTAAAAATGTCACAAATAACATATCCTATATATTTTGGTTCTTCATTCTTTCATAACTAAAAAATAAAGTAATAAATATTTTTAACAGTTAGATATGAGCATCAAACTTTACCGATATTACAAGTTCTATTAATTCTTAGTTTTTATCTATTTGAATAAAACAAATTATGCAAATAAAAAAATTATCTATTTTATGATCTCCCTGAGAGAATATTCAAATATTCATATTTTATGTTAATAAACGACAAACCAACATGGGTGTTATTGGTATTTTCTTCTTATATGGGTGTTATCGGTATTTTATTGAGTTTAAATATTATAATATTTCATGTAATTAATTTGGCTTTTAGATAGAAATTGATTCTCATACTTTTTGCCTCATTTCCACACTTTTTCAATTTTCAAATAAATATATCGCTAGCTGTAGTCAGCAAAAACCAAATTGATGGCATCAGTACGTCTTAATTTTAACCTTTTTAAGGGTAAAGCAAATCCGACTCACTACAAGAAAAGTTAGCGTTCCGTAGGTTTGCTAGCCCACAATAGTAACCCTTAGGTTTGCGCACTAGAGACTCGTGGCGCTATTGGTATTGTTTGATTGTGCTAACCCACAATAGTAACCCATGACACTATTGTGGGTATGTGGCTCTCATGCCGACAACAATACCAACACCACCATCGTCGGTTTGGTCTTTTGGTTTGTTGTATGAGTATTTTAATCTATTCAGATGTGATTTTAGTCTAAATCATAACATTAATTCTAGGGGTGGTAATTTGTGTTTGCGGGTCGTGTTTGTATCGTGTCAAGTTATGGGTATTCGACTATATAGGTCAACTCGAACATGACCAGTTAAGCTAACCGAGTCAGACATTCAAACCTTAACATGACTCATGTAAATAATGGATCATGTCGTGTCACCCATTTTGATTTGTTTAATAATTAATTAGAAATAGATTAATACAACACAACTGATCTCAACCTATTTCATGTTAATAGGTTGAGCTAACCCGTATAACTCATTTGACCTTGTTAACATAATTTCATATAAAAGTTAAAACCTATATTTATAATTAGCCACAATATCTAAAAAAAAAAAATTATATATATTAAGACTACTTACTATAAAAAATATCAATATTTTTTCGATTTTAACTTATAATAAAATCATTATTACAAACCCAACAAAAAAAAATTTGTTGTTTTGAAATAAAAACATAAGCATATTTAGAAATGCCAATATTTCAACCAAACAATAATAAAATTGTAATTTTGAAATAAGATTTAAAATGGTTATTGTGGGATGTTGGTTTTAAACAGGTTGACTAATTTATTAATCGTGTATTAACTGGTCAAAACAGTTTGACCCGTATTCATTTATATCAAATTCAAATATCTAATTTTGTGTTATGTTTGTGTTGGATTAACGGGTCGCATCAGTATTGCAACCTCTAATCAATTCCTACGCACTAGCCCCTTATTAGAGAGATATTCTTTTCATGATCTAAATTTATAAAATCAAATTAAGTTTTAGAGCAATCTCAATAGTTTTTGTATTTTGTTCTTTAAAATACATCTCTAAAACTTACTTTTTTTATTTTAGCTAACGACTTTTACAATGCACCATACATCAGTTTATTTATTTTTCTCTATATTATTTAAATTTTATTTATTTCTTCTTTCTTTATTCATTTTAAATATTTTTCTAACTAGTATTAAAATTGTAATATTTTCATATTTTTCAATATTTTTCATATATTAATATGAACACAACATCTCTCTGTTGCCAAAATGACATCAATAATCTAATAAAAAAATTAAAAATAAAATAACTCTTTTTTTTTAAAAACTTTTTATTCTTTTATCATGTATTGAAAATTTTTTAACATCGCTATTTTCTTTTAATTAAAATAAAATCTTCTAATAATATTATAAATTTTTCATGTCTTATAAATAAAATGTAAATGTGAGAAATATAAAAAGATTAAGAAAATGAAAAAAAAAAAACTATTTATGTAAATAAATAATGCACGTTAACTGTAGAGAAGCCTTTAACTCATATATTTTATATGGAAAATGCTAGTTTGTCCTCTCACTTTGCTTTCTCATTTTGATAGAGATTTTTAGTGTATTGGTATATTTTTATTTTATTTTTTAAAAGTATTTAAATATGTTAAAAAAATGAAAAAATGAGAAAAAAAATAAAAACCCATATTTATATAGGCGGAAGGGCAGCGGTCAAAGTTGAACTGTAGGCTAGCACAACTCAATTCATAAAATTTTCTATAATTTAGTTAAAAAGTACATTTTTAAAAATTTTTCCTTAAATCTTTTAAAAAACTTCTACATCTTATTCTCTATTCATTCCCTATAATAGTTCTCTATTATTTCTTTATTGTTATTTTTCTTTCACTTTCATTTACAAATTTAACTACTCAATAGTTATTCTTATATTTTGAATTATTACTCTAGTGAATATTTTAAATAAAAATTTAAATTATTTTTAATAATTTTAAAATTATTATTATTTTATATTTTTGTAGTTATTTAAATTATTTTTAAAAATATTATTTAAAACTATAAAAAATATAAATATGAGAGAAAGTATAGATAATTGGAAGAAGAATTAATTTAATTAAAATAAATAAAATATTGATAAAAGTAATATAAGAGATGAATAATAATTTTTCATATTTAAAAAATCATTATTCATTTTTTAAAACTTTTTCCTAAAACAAAAAATTCGGATGGTGGAAAGTTTTGAAAATTTTCCTTAAATTTTTTTTCGAATTATAGAGAAAAAGAAGCTAAGGGGAAATCGGAATGCTCTTAGCAAATATTTTGTTCTCCATTTTACATAAAATTGCAAAATAGAAAATCGATTGAAATTTGAGAGTGCTCTTTAATTATGAAAGTTGTAAAAGAATTGGATCGCTGATTCGCTGGCATGTTCTGTCTCTTGTTCGTCCGACTTTGTTGCATTCCTGTGACCTGTCCATTGCAGATCACTCTCCCGCGATCTTGTCGCGGCCAGCAGCCGCCTTTTCCTTTTCTCCGGTCGCCGCCATATCCGTATGCTCGGTAAGCATTTCTTCTACTTGTCTCTTTCTTTATCTCCTTCTCCATCGAGTCCTTCGCTAACCCTAGCTGCCAACGGTTGAGCCGGAATGGGCCAGTGGGAACACCCTTCCGCTGTGGGCAGATTCGGTCGGTGTAAGACCCCTTTTGGCCTGGAATCAGGTGTTAATCCGCCTGCTAGGGCAGATGCTCAGCCCTGGCCTGAATGATTTCTTCATCGTTCTGTGGCTTCAAAGCCTTTGGAGCTCTCTCTCTCTCTCTCTCTGTGCATGACCTTTTGAATAATCTGCCTTTGTTTTGGTTCATATGTATGGGAGAATTTTTTTGGTAAGTAATATGTGTCGGAGAACTTAAGTAAAATAAGTAGGGTTTGTGCGGATGCTAATGAATTTTAGGGAAAAAAAAAAAAAAACTTAAACTATATGCTGTAGTTATGTTTGTAATATTCAATTTACTCGTCAGTCCAAAAATTTCCTGTTTGTGTAGATGCTGATGGGTTTTATGGGAGAAAAAGCTTCCACAATATGCTGTAAATATGTTTGTAATCTTCAATTTACCCGCTTAGGACCCTTTTGAAGAAGAAGAAGAAGAAGAATAAAGTTTTAGCTGCAATAAGTCAGTCAAAAAATGCTGCAATCTCCAGCAAGGCTAGGCCTTACAAACCCAAACTCACCCTCTCTTCAGAACCCTACAACTCCCAAACTTCCCCACCAACCACCACACCACCCAACCCAGCAGCACCAACCCTCCTCCAATCCCTCATCCACTGTTACCATCACCACCACCTCCTCAACCCTCCTCTCTCTCCTCCCGCCACTCCCTCGAGCCCAGTCCCTTCTCCTCCAAATGGCCTCCTTAGCCTCCAAACTCTTTGACATCTCACCTAATCGGTCCATCTGGCTCACCGCCTTTCGAGGGTCTCTCCCTACCTTTCTCTCTTCCCAAACCCAAGCACTTGCCACCACCAACCCACTTGATTCCTCTCCTTCCTCGGCCAAAGAGATCCTCTCTCTTTTCACCCTTCTACAGACCCAGCTCTTCGAAGCAGTTGCAGAACTCCAAGAGATTCTTGATCTTCAAGATGCTAAGAGGAAAGTTGCCCGTGAAATCCAGTCCAAAGATTCTGCTCTTCTTGTGTTTGCCCATAAACTCAAAGATGCTGAGCGTGTTCTTGATATTCTTGTTGATGACTACTCTGATTATCGACGACCCAAGAGATCCAAATTGGAGGAGGATGTGGAGGACGATTCTTCTTGCACAACCACTGTTGCATCTCAGCTCAAATTGTCTGATATTTTATCATATGCCCACCGGATAAGCTACACAACCTTTGCTCCACCTGAATTCGGTGCTGGGCAAGCTCCTCTTCGTGGGGCTCTCCCACCTGCCCCACAAGAAGAGCAAATGCGTGCGTCACAGCTGTACAATTTTGCAGATCTCGATGTTGGTTTACCTAAAGCAGTTGAAACCAAGGAGAAAACAATCGAAGCTATTGTTGAGCCTCCCTCTGCACAGCCAGATGTCCAATCACTTGCCAATATGACTGCAATTCAGGGTCTGCTTCCTCCAAATATCACTGTTCCATCAGGTTGGAAACCCGGGATGCCTGTGGAATTGCCCATTAATTTGCCATTGCCCCCGCCCGGGTGGAAGCCCGGAGACCCTGTACCATTGCCTCCATTTGAGTCTCTTCCTGTTCCTAGGGCTGATGAGCAACAATTGCGTCCCCTCGCTCCTCAAAATAAGCCACCTGAACCGATACAGGTTCGTCATGTTGAACTGGATATTCTGGATCAAGACGATGACAGCAGTGATTATAGTAGTGAGGATGCAAGCTCTGAGGATGATGATTGACGGTCAAAAGGCTAATGCTTGAGGTATTCTAGGTAATTTGCTTTTTTATTAATTGAGTTATTTATTTATTTATTTATTTTTACGTTTGAACTAATTATTATGTTGGAGTTATTCATGTTATTCCTTTTTATTTTAATGAACATGTGGGATATTTTGTTAAACATAATCTCCATGGGAATTCCTTTAATTTTAGCTCATTTCCAAAAGCGAAAAGTATAGGTTTTTGCTTGTCATTGCTTAGATAAATTTAGATTTATTTGATTTCATTTTCGTGAATTAACTAATTGGTTCTAAGTTGATGATGTTTGTGGACTGAAGTTCCTGTCATTTCACCTTCTGTATATTGGGATAATATAGTCAAGTTGGGGATAATTATAGTTGTGCTTGGTCGCTACTAAGTATGGAGCATCATTCCATTTCAAGAAGCTCTTGTGAGTATTCGCAATCCTTTGAACGTGAGTTGCTAAACAACTACTTCAGGGATGAATTTTCATTAAGTATGTGAATGACTGGATTATTAGCTTTTGAGATTTTCATTCAATATAATTAAGCCTTGAGTGGATTTGTTAAAGTAAAACTACAAAATTTGAGATGGGTACACCAATTAATAAGACTACAACATAATAGTTGTTAGAATAACGGTTAAGTGATTACATTTCTCATTTCCCTTAAGCTGTTGGCTGTAGCTTTTGGACAAGCGATAATATATGGTTGACCTTTGAAGTTTGGATTAAATGCAAGTGTTATGGGCAATAAAGTGTTGGGAAAGCAAGAGATTTCGACAAGCATTCGAGTAGTATTCATCAAATGAAAATATGGGTGTTTAGAATGAAAGGGAAAAACTTAAAAAAAAAAAAAAAAAATTGGGGTTGGGGATAAGAATGGTGATCGATAAGACATTAAAATAATGGACCTGGCTGGAAACTCAAACCAATTGTGAGGAAAGGCAAGGGTATTTTCTTTTGCAACTGACCAATTGAGGGGGCCTATTTTTTTCCCTTGTCCTTAACTATTAATGAATCTTTTGCCAAATGCAGGAGTGCTGTCATACCTCTTATGCTGTGAAAAATCTCATAAGTTAAACCATTAGGGAGGTGGATGCTGGAGAACTATAGCTTTTGACCTGAGTGGAAAGAAATTGGATGTATAAATAATATATATTTAGTGGAATAAAAAAATAATGAAAGTCGATGCTATACAATTGTTTTTTTTTTTTTAAAAGTAAGAAGTAAGTTTCATTGATATGAATGAAAATAGGCATAGCCCATGTACATAGGGAGTATACAGAAAAAAATGCCTAAATACATTCTAAAACACTAAATTAAAGATAGGAAATCATGCAACATCGTTTCCATCATACATTCTATACAATTGTTTGATGCTGAAACAGTTGTTCTTCCCCCGTACTTTACAATATGGTGTATTTGGACAAATGCTTCAAAATCTTTAACATAATTTTCTATGAATAACTTGAAGGACAAAGTTATTGGTATGGTTGTAATATATACTTGAAAATAGTTTTTTTTTTTGGATAAGTAAAAAAACTTTATTGCTCAAAGAATAGGCCTAGCCCAGTATATACAATAGGGAGCCCTGGCTAAGAGGGTGTAAGAGAGACAAGAAAATCATGAAGGGCCATGCCATTGAAATCAAAAGCAATGACCCAAGTACAAAGAGTGCTATAAAATGATGCTAACAGTTCCTCTAACGATCTCTCCTTGTCTTCAAACGTCCATGCATTACGTTCCTGCCACAGGCACCACATGATATACATTGGAATCATCTTCTCCCAACTTCTTCTAATGTGTTTCCACAAACCCACTCCATAAGTTCCTCTAACTTCTTTAGTGCTCCAACCCCCCCATATATCACCATATTTGCACCCAATCACCCCTCTCCACGAGGCATCCGGTTCTTTATTATATCTCCACGACCATTTGCTGAGTAACGCCCGATTGAAGTTCCTCACATTTCTAATACCCAAACCACCGTTGGATATAGGACGACATACTGTCTCCCACTTAACCAGGTGGAATTTGAACTCCTCCCCCAAACCTCCCCACAAAAAGTCGCGTTGGAGTTTCTCGATTCTGTACACCACACTTGTAGGTATAGGAAATAGTGAAAGGAAATAAGTTGGTAAGTTAGAAAGTGTACTTTTTATCAATGTGAGCCTACCTTACTTGACAATAGTTGAAGTTTACTGTTTTAACTTCTAAGACTGTTGAATGCAAGTAATTGATATATTTAATCTAAATGAATCTTTGTAATGCCCCCAAGGAAGGCTTAAGCCACATCTGGGCCTATTCTCCAAAAGGACTAGTCAATGATACAATTGTTGCCCCATTGAAACCATTATAAAAAACAAGAACTTATCATTTTCAAGCAATGTGGAATCTTATACACCATATACTCTTATCAGTCAATATAGGGTATCTCAATCTCTCCCTTTAAATTCTTGACGTTCTCATCGGGTCAGTTCGTTGTAGGTAGCACGACTCAAGTCCCAAATTTCTGGTTGGGATAGACTTTGCTAATCTTCTCTGTATTGTTTTAATTTTATCGGATGTCCCCAACCCCACAGGTCCTAGGATCGAAATCTGACTCTAATACCATTAGTAACATCCCAACTATGGCTCAAGTCACTCTTGGGCGTATACTCCAAAAGAATTAGTCAATGATACAATAATTGCCCTATTAAAACCATTAAAAGAGCAAGATTTTTTCATTCCCAAGCAAGGTGAGATCCCCATATACCACTTATCCTTATCACTCAATATGGGGTATCACTATATTAGTTCTTACTTTTTTTTACATTTATAAAAAAAAAAAAAAAAAAGTTTCACTTTTGATATAGATCAAGTTTCTATCAATCAGACATTCATATCATAGCTTTGACATATGTTGTGGCTTGATTGTAGGTGCCAAACTGTGGGTGCACAGAGGTCTTGCAGTATGATGATTATGCAGGATCTGTTTCGCTAACTTCATGTGGCCTGATTGATGCCTTCCCAAAAGATCTTCAAATATTTCACATATGACATGTATAGATGCAAGAGATTAAGCTGTACGAGTATTATTGCATGTTACAAGGAAGTTTGTATTTCTATATTGCTTTTTTGATGAAATGGAATCTCACCAAGGTAGGGCCCTTTAGGCACCCTCCTAACCCCCAGCTGTGTGTGGAGTAAACCCTGGATACAAGATCCCCTATGCCATATATGTGTATCATATAATTCTAGAGAACTTCCTGATACGAAATCAAATCCAGGATGTGGGAGTTTACGACTCATCCCAAATCTGTCCTTTAACCACTAGGCTGCACTCCAATAGGTTGCGTTCTATATTGTTAAACACTGTTATATAAGTACCGAAGATTAGTAGTTTTGTAATTTTATGGGTTCATTTTGGTTAGTTGACACACCGGGTTTGATGCTTATACACTCTTTATAGACACGTGCCTGCTCTTGAATTAATTGCAGCTGTTTTATCTGCAATTTGTCTATAATTTTCACTGCTTGGGTACTACAGAGGATCCAGAAAGCTTCCCTGAGAAAGCTTGTTGCACTTATTTGAATTTGTGCTTGATCTTGGTATGTATGTCTGTTGCCCATATCTACTGTATTCGGGAGTTTTAGCTTAGGTGGTAAGAGTCTAAGAGCCCAGACTTCTGTGTTGCTGTCTGTTTTGCCAGGACTGAGAGTAGATTGGGTCACTTTCCGCCATAATTAATATTTCCCTTATGTTATTCCGTCTCCCGTTTTGTTATAGACACCCTCCTAAAGGCATATGCTTAAATGCTATTGGAAAAGTGTGTTTTTTGTAATACGCTTAGCGTAAGCGAAGCGTTTCAGTCGTGGTGCCTTACTATCAACTTCTCCAAGGATTTTAGTTACTTATATTTTATTTAGACTTTGTTTGTTTTTGCATATGAGATGAATTAAGATTAAAGTTAAAAAGTTTAATAAAATATTGTTAGAATATATTTTTTAATATTATTTTTGTTTTGAGATTTGAAAATGTTGAATTGTTTATTTTATTTTGTATTGGAATTTAGAAAAATTGTAATGATTAGATGATATGAGTTGAGAAGTTTTCGGAATATCTTATTTATGAAATTCTTAAGAATTGAATGTGATATCATGTGTTAGGAAAGTCTTCATTTTTCAAGTTTTGACTGTCGTTCAAAAGTTGTTGCTAACATGTATCATACCCATCACAAATCTGTCTAGAACTCAGTTCTGGGAAGCGAATTATTTAAAGGTTTTGCAGCAATTGTGGTTAGGGTTGAGTACCAACCGAGTCGGAGTTGGGATCTTACAAATCTAACTCTGACTCCAATTTTGTCAGAGTTCGGATTCGAACTCTGACTTTGATTAATTCGTTCTCACTTCAATTTCGATAAAACAAATTAAAATGCTAAGTCGAATTTAGGCTTTTTTTCGTGGATTTCTTTAGTTTTATGTACCGATTCCCTTGTCATTACAAAAGCCCATTTAAAAAGTGCGGGGGTGAGGGACGGGGAGAAAATCTTCTCCCCTATTGAAAATGACTGATCAATTTATGAGGGTTTGTTGGGATGTAAACTTGGGGCAGGGTACCTCGTCTCGGACAACGGGGTACGGGTGGGGAGGGGTCAATCCATTTGCCCCCCTACTTGGCCTTCGGCTAAGAAGTAGTTTTGGGCTATTTTGGGCCTATAAAATTAGAAGTTAAAAAAAAAAAAAAGGCTAGATTAAAAAAAAAGTTCCATAAATAAAAATAATATATACATGATACAAATTTACTAATTTAGAGCAAATGAAGTACTACTATAGACTACTAGTCTTTTAGCTAATAAATTAATAATAATAACTAAACTATTACAAAATTGAAAAGCTAAACAATTACAAAATTACAAACATAAAAGTGTCCAAGGGACATTGTATCAACATTGCAAATTATTGAATACATAATATGTACAAAAGATTCAATATTCTAAGAATCTAAAGATAGAGCTGTTTGAGTATTTGACTGTGACATTTGGGACGGCCCAGGCAGGTAGTCTTTTTATTAACAATTTAACTCATTAAGATTTGAGTCTTAAGCACATATTCATATTGCAGCGGAGGTAGACGTTGTTTGAGTCATCTCTTATGTTGCTACAACAATGAATACTAAAATTAATACTAATGAAATCGAAATGAATATAAATAAATCAAAATAAATTAAAATAAAAACAACTATTACTAGGTGGTCCAGATCCAGATTGATCACCACCTTCCTCCTCGTCAGTCTCCTTAAAATCCAAAACATCCGGAATATGAATATTTTTTTTCATTGTCCAACTCTGTGTGTATATCAATGCATCCATAGTTTAAGGAAACAATGAACTACGTAAAGGATATAATATGTGCTCTTCGGTACAAAAGGCTGACTCTGAGGCAACGGTGCTAATAGGAATGACCAAAATACAGCGAGCTATTTCAGAAAGGATAGCATATTTCTTTACTATCACATTCCACTATCTTAATATATTGAAGCCATCATTATCTTGAATAAGATCCTTTCACAAATAGTTGTCTAACTCCATAACCACCTCTGTAGATTGACGAACTAGTGTGAGATTCTGTGCGAGGATCTTAGTCCAAGCCAATCTACAATTCTTTGTTGACCCGGTGTTTGAAGGAAGTATTGGAGTAGGTGTAGGTGTAGCAGATGCAGTACCACCCTAATTGCATTAAACTCATAATACAATTTAGCCAGGGTATTTCAAGCCATATCACCAATAAAACCAGCCCATGCCTGATCGTGCGCAAGTCCCAAATCATATAACATGCCTGAAATTTTCATACGAGGATTAAGAATAACAGGCACATATAACAAAATATTTAGTCTAGTCAAATCTCTCAAATATTTGTCATATTTGACCCTCATGATCAATGTCATCTCCCTCATCCTTATATTGGAACCCCTACACATTTCGTTTAATTCTTCTTTCATCCTACATATTTGTTGACAAAACTTATGGGATGTAAGATATAAAGAACCAGATAACTTCAATGTGACATTATAAAAAAGCTCGAGAAAATCAACAAAAATAGAAATTACCCCCCAATCATTATAATTAGGTTTTTCTAATCCCCCATGCTCATCAAAGTATTTGACATATTGAATGTCTTCATCACCTAATAACTGAAAGGCTGCCTTAATTTCTTGGGCCGCCTTTAACATTAAGAAGGTTGAGTTCTATCTGGTAGGAATATCAGTACAAAGACACTTCTTCAATGTTATGCCCACAGTCTTCGCAGCAATCTTGAATTTATCCAATCTAGAAGGAGAAGACCTCATAAATTTCACAGTCATTCTAATTTGTGCAACCGAATCATCAACATCTTTCAACCACTCAGTCACCATTGTATTCAAGATATGTGCATAATATCTAACATGCAAATATTCACCACCTAAGAATGTCTTATTTGCCTCTCTAAGATAAGTTTTCAGATATTTCAAGGCGACATTATTAGACGAGGCATTATCAACCAAAATTGTTAAAACCCGTGCCAACCCCCACTTCTTTATTGCGGCCTCTAAGCCCTTCCTAATCATCTGACCCTTGTGAGCAATTATTTGAAAAAACTTAATAATCTTTTTGTGAAGAATCCAATCACAATCAATAAAATGCAAAGTTAAAGACATATAATTCATATTCTGTACAGAAGTCCAAGTATCAGTAAAACTACCAAACTCGTCAATTGGCCCCTCAAACATCTTTATCTTTTATGTACATCTTTTTAATATCCTTTGCCACAGTGTGGTGAGAAGGAAGCGAAAATCTAGGCTCAAATTCTTGGAACCATCTCCCCTCTACAAACTAAAAAGGTAACTCGTCTAGGATAACCATACAAGCTAACTTCCTTCTACACTCATCAGAATTATACTTCGTATATCCCTTCAACGTTGGATTCCCACTACTCCCATTTGTAATTTTTTTAGTCCAATATTTAGTCTAGATTGACTCTTCTCTAGTATGAGATATACCAAGTTTCCTATAGTGACATTTATATATTTTTCCACAGTAATTACATTTAGCTTGGGGTTTATTGGGGTCATCACCCTCTAGTTTGGTAAAGTGAGACCAAACTATGGAAACATGTTTCTTGCCCTGTGTCAATGTGGGCTTAGAGGTGGGGCAAAGTGTACTCCCAGTGGTAGGAGTAGGCTTAGTAGGGTTAGATTTTAGGGTAGGGGTACTGGTAGGGGCAGGGGTACAGATAGGGGTAGGAGAGCTATCATTGAAATCCCTTTGAGAAGACATTTCTGATTCTCCAACACAATAAAAAATTATAAAATTAAACAAGGCAAAGTGCAAAGCCAACACAAGCCATAAAAAAAAAAAAAAATGTAATAATACACCAAACAATTTTTTTTAAAATGTATTCTAGTTCTAAGAGTTTTAAACAAAAGAACAAAAGTTTAGATAAATGTATTAAAAGAAACAAAAAATGGGTCATAAAATATTCAAAACCATTCTCTTTGTAAAAAAAGAATAAAAAAACCCCTAAACCAATTTAGGATTTCGGATTGAACCCCTAAATCAATTTAGGGGTTCAATCCAAAACCACTAAATAAATTGATTTAGGGGTTTCAATTGAAATTTTGGGGATTTCAATTGAAACCCCTATATCAATTTATTTAGGGTTTCGAATTTGGATCTTAAACTAATTTAGGGTTCCAAATCTGAAAACCTACAGAGTACAAACTAAAAAAAAAAAAATCAAACACAGTGACAGAGGCCACATCAATTTCAAACACATGCACAAATCAGAATCCACAGCACACAAATTCACAATCATTCACATCCTCCATCTTTGATTCAACCCATCATTCCTCCAATCTCCAATCCAAAACTCAAAAAAAAAATATATATATATATAAATTCCAAATTTCAATTGAGGTCCCGAGTAAGGACTAGGAGTCTTACCTTTGGAGTTTGGTGCAGCAAATGACGGGTGGTGCACTTGCAGTCATGCGAGAGAGAGAGAGAGAGAGAGAGAGAGAGAGAAGACATCAAGAGATTGAGAGAGAGAGAGAGATAGAGAGACTAAGAGAGCACGAGAGAGTGAGTCTGAGAGAGAGACGAGAGTTCGAAAAGACCGGGGGGGACATAAAATAAAATGAAATGTTGCCCTTTTTTCATGGACAAAATGGTGTTGTTTTACTTATGGAGTTTTTTTCTAATATATATATATTAAATATAATATATTTATTAGTGGGGTGGGGGAACCACGGAGCGGGGCTTAGCCCCTTCTTCAATGTTATGCCCACAGTCTTTGTAGCAATCTTGAATTTATCTAATCTAGAAGGAGAATACTTCACAAATTTCACAGTCATTCTAACTTGTGCAACCGAATCATCAACATCTTTCAACCACTTAGTCATCATTATATTCAAGATATGTGCATAACATCTAACATGCAAATATTCACCACCCAAGAATGTCTTATTTGCCTCTCTAAGATAAGTTTTCAGATATCCCAAGGCGACATCATTAGACGAGGCATTATCAACCGAAACTGTTAAAACCCGTGCCAACCCCCACTCCTTTATTGCGGCCTCTAAGCCCTTCCTAATCATCTGACCCTTGTGATTAATTATTTGACAAAACTTAATAATCGTTTTGTGAAGAATCCAATCACAATCAACAAAATGCACAATCAAAGACATATAATTCATATTCTGTACAGAAGTCCAAGTATCAGTAAAACTACCAAACCCGTCAATTGGCCCCTCAAAACATCTTTATCTTTTATGTACATCCTTTTAATATCCTTTGCCACAGTGTGGTGAGAAGAAAGCGAAAATCTAGGTTAAAATTCTTAGAACCATCTCCCCTCCACAAACTAAAAAGGTAGCTCGTCTACGATAACCAAACAAGCTAACTTCCTTCTACACTCATCAGAAAAATACTTCGTATATCCCTTCAACGTTGGACCCCCACTACTCTCATTTGTAATTTTTTTTAGTCCAATATCTAGTCTAGATTGACTCTTCTCTATTAAGGATCTAGTATGGGATGTACTATGTTTCCTATAGTGACTTTCATATATTTTTCCACAGTAATTACATTTAGCTTGGGGGTTATTGGGGTCATCACCCTCTAGTTTGGTAAAATGAGATCAAAATATAGAAACATGTTTCTTGCCCTGTGTCAGTGTCGGCTTGGAGGTGGGGCAAAGTGTACTCCCAATGGTAGGAGTAGGCTCAGTAGGGTTAGATTATAGGGCAGGGGTACTGGTAGGGGCAGGGGTACTAATAGGGGTAGGAGAGCTATCACTGAAATTCATTTAAGAAGACATTTCTGATTCTCCAACACAATAAAAAATTATAAAATTAAACAAGGCAAAGTGCAAAGCCAACACAAGCTATAAAAAAAAAGTAATAATACACCAAACAATTTTAAAAAAATGTATTCTAGTTATAAGAGTTTTAAACAAAAGAACAAAAGTTTAGCTAAATGTATTAAAAGAAATAAAAAATGGGTCATAAAAGATTCAAAATCATTCTCTTTGTAAAAAAAGAATAAAAAAAACCCCTAAATAAATTGATTTAGAGGTTTCAAGTGAAACCCTTAAATTGAAATTTTAGGGGTTTCAATTGAAACTCCTAAACCAATTTAGAGTTTCGGATTGAACCCCTAAATTGATTTCAATTTAGGGGTTCAATCCGAAACCACTAAATAAATTGATTTAGGGGTTTCAATTGAAACCCCTAAATCAATTTATTTAGGGTTTCGAATTTGGATCCTAAACTAATTTAGGGTTACAAATCTGAAAACCTACAAAGTACAAACTAAAAAAAAAAAAATAAGCACAATGACAGAGGCGACATCAATTTCAAACACATGCACAAATCAGAATCCACAGCACACAAATTCACAATCATTCCCATCCTCCATCTCTGATTCAACCCATCATTCCTTCAATCTCCAATCCAAAACTAAAAAAAAAAAAAAAATCTAAATTCCAAATTCCAATTGAGGTCCGGAGTAAGGACTAGGAGTTTTACCTTTGGAGTTTGGCGCAGCAAATGACGGGTGGTGCACTTGCAGTCATGCGAGAGAGAGAGAGAGAGAGAGAGAGAGGACATCAAGAGACTGAGAGNAGACCGAGGGGGGGACTTAAGATAAAATGAAATGGTGCCGTTTTTTCATGGACAAAACGGTGTTGTTTCACTTATGGAGTTTTTTTTAATATATATTAAATATAATATATTTATTAGTGGGGTGGGGGAACTACGGAGCGGGGCTTAGCCCCTTCTTCAATGTTATGCTCACGGTCTTTGTAGCAACCTTGAATTTATCCAATCTAGAAGGAGAAGACTTCACAAATTTCACAGTCATTCTAACTTGTGCAACCGAATCATCAACATATTTCAACCACTAAGTCATCATTATATTCAAGATATGTGCATACTATCTAACATGCAAATATTCACCACCCAAGAATGTTTTATTTGCCTCTCTAAGATAAGTTTTCAGATATCCCAAGGCGACATCATTGGACAAGGCATTATCAATCGAAACTGTTAAAACCCATGCCAACCCACACTCATTTATTGCTTCCTCTAAGTCCTTCCTAATCATCTCACCCTTCCGAATTACAATCAACAAAATGCACAGTCAAAGACATATAATTCATATTATGTACAGAAGTCCAAGTATCAGTAAAACTACCAAACCCGTCAATTGGCCCCTCAAAACATCTTTATCTTTTATGTACATCTTTTTAATATCTTTTGCCACAATGTGGTGAGAAGGAAGCGAAAATCTAGGCTCAAATTCTTGGAACCATCTCTCCTCCTCAAACTGAAAAGGTAGCTCGTCTATGATAATCATACAAGTTAACTTCCTTCTACACTCATCAGAATTATACTTCGTATATCCCTTCAATGTTAGATCCCGACTACTCCTATTTGCAATTTTTTTTTAGTTCAATATCTAGTCTAGATTGACTCTTCTCTAGTAAGGATCTAGTATGGGATGTACCATATTTCCAATAGTGACATTCATATATTTTTCCATAGTAATTACATTTAGCTTGGGGGTTATTGGGGTCATCACCCTCTAGTTTGGTAAAGTGAGACCAAACTAAGGAAACAGGTTTCTTGCCCTGTGTCAGTGTGGGCTTGGAGGTGGGGCAAAGTGTACTCCCAGTGGTAGGAGTAGGCTTAGTAGAGTTAGATTCTAGGGCAGGGGTATTGGTAGGGGTAGGGGTACTGATAGGGGTAGGAGAGCTATCACTGAAATCCTTTTGAGAAGACATTTCTGATTCTCCAACACAATAAAAAATTATAAAATTAAACAAGGCAAAGTGCAAAGCCAACACAAGCTATAAAAAAAATGTATTATAGTTCTAAGAGTTTTAAACAAAAGAACAAAAGTTTAGCTAAATGTATTAAAAGAAACTAAAAATGGGTCATTAAAGATTCAAAACCATTCTCTTTGTAAATAAAGAATAAAAAAACCCCTAAATAAATTGATTTAGAGGTTTCAATTGAAACCCTTAAATTGAAATTTCAGGGGTTTCAATTGAAACTTCTAAAGCAATTTAGGGTTTCGGGTTGAACCCCTAAATTAATTTAGGGGTTCAATCCAAAACCACTAAATAAATTGATTTAGGGGTTTCAATTGAAATTTAGGGTTTCGAATTTGGATCCTAAACTAATTTAAGGTTCCAAATCTGAAAACCTACAAAGTACAAGCTAAAAAAAAATAAAAAATCAAACACAGTGACAGAGGCGACATCAATTTCAAACACATGCACAAATCAGAATCCACAGCACACAAATTCACAATCATTCCCATCCTCCATCTATGATTCAACCCATCATTCCTCCAATCTCCAATCCAAAACTCAAAAAAAAAAAAAAAATCTAAAATCCAAATTCCAATTGAGGTCCGGAGTAAGGACTAGGAGTCTTACCTTTGGAGTTTAGCACAACAAATGACGGGTGGTGCTCTTGCAGTCATGTGAGATAGAGAGAGAGAGAGAGAAGGCATCAAGAGATTGAGAGAGAGAGAGATAGAGAGACTAAGAGAGCGCGAGAGAGTGAGTCTGAGAGAGAGACGAGAGTTCGAAAAGACCGGGGGGGGGACTTAAAATAAAATGAAATGGTGCCGTTTTTTCATGGACAAAACGGTGTTGTTTCACTTAGGGATTTTTTTTTAATATATATATATTAAATATAATATACTTAGTAGTGGGGTGGGGGAACCACGGAGCGGGGCTTAGCCCCTTTTGTCCCCCGTCTCCGTTGGCCTCCGTCTCCACTGGCCTCCAGGGGTGTGGGCAGGGCCCCCCGCACCCGACATAAGCGGAACGAAACCCCCGCCCTGCATGGGCGGGGGCGGGGCAAACGGGGTGGTGCAGCGGGGTGCTGGGCCTCGCCGCCCCCCCTATTTTTTTCAATATTTGAGTCCACATTAGTTGATTAACGCAAAACCTAGGCTGATTTGACCAGACGAAAAGATGTCCTTCTCAAGAGCTTTTTCTATACCTTTTTGGAATTGAATAAAAGAAATATGGGTAATCTTCTTGGATTGTAAAATAACAAAATATGAAAGTCTCATGTCTAAATCCTAATGGCCTAATTCCTTTCCAATCTCTAATTAATTGATCATATCTCCAATTGGTATAATTCCAGCCTTGTGTTAATTGCTTAGAGAACAACAAATTAAATGTATAGAAGGGAAATGTTACCTCATGTCCGAGAGGAGACAAATGATAGTAAGGAACAATTGGACGAGGAGTTAGGGT
The DNA here is from genome assembly GCA_003123785.1 of Pterocarya stenoptera. Classification (NCBI taxonomy): domain Eukaryota; kingdom Viridiplantae; phylum Streptophyta; class Magnoliopsida; order Fagales; family Juglandaceae; genus Pterocarya; species Pterocarya stenoptera. Next base: position 90,989 of record QEOT01006926.1, read on the forward strand.
TTGTGGCAACCAGTGTGTGAAGGAGTGAGGGTTTTGGGTGACAGCAAAATGAAATGAAGATTGAAGAGAGAAATAAAATGGAGGGAGACTGTGAGGGTTTCGAGCGACTGGGTGGCTAGGGTTAGAAATCTTAACCTAAACGATGTCATTTGGGGAGGGGGGGGGGGGAATGACAACGTCGTCGTTAATGGGTTGAAGCACTAAACGGCCTTGCAAAACAACGTTGTTTTGGACTTGGCTGGTGTGGATCACGCAATTTTGGGCTATTTTTTTTTCTAAACCTTGTTTTTTTTCCTGAACCTTAAATTTAATCTTTGTATAAACCCTAGTTTTTTATTTAAAAAACACATTTTTATAATTCTTTTAAACACTATGTTTAATTGTTATTATTGAATCATTGATAATTAACGATTACTAATTTACTAATAATGTTCTATATATACAATTACACACCATCAATTTTCTAATTATATTCTACTTTCAACAATTACACACCTTAGGTTCCCTGTACCCTTTTTATCTTTATGGTTTTATTTTATTTTATTTTTTTAATAAACCATGTAGCACCATGTGGTGATGCCACATCAATAGGAGAAAATGAGCGGCATAATCGGGGCGGCATAGTAGCAATACTCTATTAGAATCTAGATAATAGATTGATAGTCCTACAATATTTACATTATACATGGTATATGGCTCACTATTAGCTAGTCAAGTTTCATCTACCCTAAGATATGTAATATGTATGATAGTGATACTATGATGTGCAGTGTGTAAATATAATTGATTATTAGTCTATTAATATTATTCTTTAATAATTATAACATACTAGTGTAATATTGAATTTAACTATATGAGTTCTAGACTTTTTATCTAAGTATATATGATCAATATATAAATAATTCATAGTTTTATTAAAGTTGGAGATGGAGTTAGAGGCCAGAGTCGGAGTCAGAGTCGGTTAGAAAGCAAATCCGACTCCAACTTTAAAAGCAAAAAGAGAAAAAAAAAAAAAAAAACTCCGACTCTAACTTCGTTTTATCAAAACTCCAACTTCAATGGTGCGAAGTTGGCTCCAAAATTAAATTTTTAAATTTTTGCACATCCTTAACTGTGGTAGGAGGCAAGTGGGTTGCTTGTTTATTACAAGTGTAGATTCATTACATAAAATTTTCCAAGTGTAAAAAATTTGAAATCGAATTTTTCGATAATGGACAAGTTCTCTAGGTTACTCATTCCACTTTAGGTGTTATTTCAGAGTCATAATTTTCCAAGTTGATGGAAATGGAACATGTAGCCCACAGTTTAGTAATCATATCTTACTAGAAGTAAAAACTGCCAAATCTTCGTAGTGTAGATGCAAATTGATAAATTTTAATTATGGGGTATAAATTAAAAAATAGTGGTAATCCAAGAGTGAGTGAAGATTTTAATTTTACTATTCTCAAATTTCTCACTCTCTTTCACAAATGTTTCAAAAGAAGAATAAGCACCAAGTGAGCGCAGAAGGACATGAAAACTATTGGGGATCTTTCAATAAGAAATATCAATTGATTGTTGAGTGGGCATCCCCTTCTAAGAGCTAAATCACATAAATATTGTCCTTATTGCCAAGATTCCAAGTCCAAGGGCTCATAACTATCGGTCCATAAGTCTGTGCAATGTCATTTACAAAACAATATGAAAGATACTTACCAACATGCTTAAAGCAACCATTCATAAATTGATATCTCCAGCTTGAAGATCGGGAGACACATGAGGATAATTCTATTCTAGCTTCTAAGTTCTTTTACACAATGAAAGGAAAATGCAGTGTTATGGCCATTAACGAGGTCATGGACAAAGTGTATAACATAATGGAGTAGAACTTTATGATAGATGTACTAAAAGAGTTTTGATTGAGAGACATGTCAATTGATTGGGTAAATCAATGCATTTCAAATCCAGCATACTCAATTCTTCTAAATGAAAGTTCATTTGATACTTTAAACCCTCTAAAGGACTGAGACAATACTCAACTTGTCAATATTCACAAGTCCAATTTTCACTTCAGCAAGAATACCAACCCCACACATGCCAAGAGATTTAGGCACCCTTGAATATAAAGAGGGCACCAAGCAAAGATAAGTATTTGGGACTTCCAGGAATTTTTCAGTAAATATACGCATTTGCAAATATATTAGTTTGCAAATATAGTAGAGTGATCCTAAAACGGGATAGTCATATGGAAAGCTAAAGTCCTCTCACAGACAATTAGGACTAAGCTGATCTGAACTGTGGATGTGGGTCTTCCCTCCTATAGAATGACTATCTTCATGTTTTGGAAGACCCTATGTACCTCTCTAGATTCCATGTTTAAGAACTTTTGGTGGATTTTACAAAGAAGAGAAATTTCACACCCAAGTTTTGGAATAGCATTTTCCTACTACAATAATAAGGGGTTGGGGTTGAGAATGTATGATGGTAATGAAGCCCACTTAGCGAAACTAGGTTGGAGGATTATGAACAACTCAAACCTTATGAGGATATGAGTTCTGAAATACAAGTATCTCAAGGTGCTTCATGTCCGGATAAAAGGAGGATAGCGACATCATGTATATGGAAAAGGATAGCAAAATGTAGTAATTTAGTTAGAAGAGGCTCTCATACTATAACATAATAGATGAAAATTTGGTGAATGTTAGAGTTGACCCTTGGATCCCGAGTTTGGAAAATTTTAAGTCCCGACCTAGTTTAGACCACTCTCCTTTAAGGCACAAGGACAAAGTCTCTAATTTTATCCTTGACTCACCAAGGCGATGGAAGGAACACAAGATCAGGCAAATATTTGATAATGAATCCGCCAATGATATCCTAAAAATTCACATCCCTTAAGTTGTTGGAAATGATGAACTAAAATGGGACATATAACAAGAATGGGGAGTTCTTGATAAAATCAGCCTACTAATTTGACCGAACAAATTAACGACTACAAAACTTTTTTCCCCTTAACTCAAATGAGTGAAAAAGGATTTGGTCAACTCAAATTCAGAGAGATTGAAACTGGTTATATGATGAGTGGTTTGGGCGGCACATGCAACCAAAATGTCCATGGCTAGATTTATAAACCCAATTGAAGAAAAGGAAGTGCTAGGTTCCCTGTTTCTATCTAGTTGGAAGCACTCAAGTACCTATTATTGGAGTGTTACTGTTAGTTTATATGAGCGTTATGGAAAGAATCATTGTGGTAGATTAATATCCACACATTTTCCAAAAACCCTATTGTGGGGTGGATCATGATCATTCTAAACCCAAACTCTTTATGTCGGATCCATTATGAGGATTCTCACAATTTCCTTTTGTTTGCAACGATCACATTACAATAAAAATAAGCATTTATGACGAGTTACTCGCGGCAATAATGACTATTTATGACGAAAATATACTCATTTTGACAATAAATAGTCATTTTAGTAAAAAATAACTAGTCACAAATAACCAATTTTCTTGTAGCACACCATGAATACGAGGTGACTCCTAAGTATTAGTGCTCCAACTGAAGGACCCAACAATCCTGCCAAGTCAATAGCCAAGAACTTCTCCACAGTTGGTGACAACTCACTCAAAGATTCAAATGCATCTGAATTGCCTCAAGTCCAACCATGTATCAAGCTATGTATCAAATCTCCATGATTCTAGAAGTTGTCTCCAACGTTTATTTTGTTTCCTTGTAATGTTTCTTTTAATTATACTGTTGCCTCTATATATCATTCAATCATACAACAAGTGTACATGGTATTCTTTGTGCAATGAAACAATATTTTATACCTGTTTATGGTATAAAAGGCCAGTTCTTGACTCATGCCCATTCTCCTCCTTTTTTTTTTTTTTTTCACTCCATAGCTTCCTTTGCAACTTCTCAAAACAATAGTACCATATCTTCAACCCCTTCTCCTATTTGTCTCAATCACATGACACAATATTTTATACCTGTTTATAAAACAATATTTGTGCAATGGTATTCTTTGTGCAATGAAACAATATTTTATACCTGTTTATGGTATAAAAGGCCAGTTCTTGACTCATGCCCATTCTCCTCCTTTTTTTTTTTTTTTTCACTCCATAGCTTCCTTTGCAACTTCTCAAAACAATAGTACCATATCTTCAACCCCTTCTCCTATTTGTCTCAATCACATGACACAATATTTTATACCTGTTTATAAAACAATATTTGTGCAATGGTATTCTTTGTGCAATGAAACAATATTTTATACCTGTTTATGGTATAAAAGGCCAGTTCTTGACTCATGCCCATTCTCCTCCTTTTTTTTTTTTTTTTTCACTCCATAGCTTCCTTTGCAACTTCTCAAAACAATAGTACCATATCTTCAACCCCTTCTCCTATTTGTCTCAATCACATGACACAATTACCGTCCAGCTTACCCAAGAGAATTATCTTTTATGGCATGCCTAATTGGTTCCGTATCTTAAGGGACAAAATTTGTTTGAATTCGTGGATGTTTCCCTTGCATCCCCACCACCCATGATCTATAAGCTCTGACTCTAGTGCTCCTATATTTTCACCAAACCTGGCCTATCGCCATTGGAAATAGCAAGACCAATTATTATTATTTGCAATCATATTATCATATCTGATGATGTCTTGTCCCATGTTGTTGGCTTTGAAAATTCACGTGCCATATAGCAAGCTCTTGAAGAAATTTTTTCTCTTCAATCTCAAGCTAGGGTCACTACCATACACCTCATCAAGTTTGACCTAATGTCTCTTCAAGAAGTATATGATCACCTTCTTACCTATGAGCTACGATTGGAACAACAACATGCCGCTGTGGATCTTGCTAATGCCTCTACCAACATAGTCTCTCGCAACGACAATGCTCTCTCTCATCCTATTGCCATGGACAACCAAAATTTCTAGAATCGAAATAATTGGTATCGAGGTAGAGGTCATGGTGGATGTAACTATTCTTCCAATGGCTCAAAGCCAATCTGCCAAGTGTGCCACAGACATGGCCACACTACTCTAAAGTGCTATTATCAGTTTGACTCCTCTTATCATGCCAACCAGACCAATTCTCATCAAGCAACAATCTAATCCTAGTTGGTATCCAAACATTGCTCCTACGCACCATCTCAAGATGATCTTAATAATTTGACAATGCATGTTGAGGATTATAGGGGCATAGATTTCATTCGTGTAGGCAATGAGGCAAGTTTGCTGATTCAACACATTCATGCCTCACAAATTTCACCCTATCCAAATCTCTTCTCTTAAAAAATCTCTTGCATGTTCCTTCCATAGAGAAGAATTTACTCTATGTTATTCAATTCACCAAAGATAATAATGTGTATTTTGAATTTCATCCTCATTTATTTTGTGTGAAGGATCTCAGATCGGAGAAAATTCTCATCCGCAAACCAACTAAAGGCAAACTCTACCATGTTTCTCCTCCATCATTCTCCACAATCAAATCTGTATGTTTCGGTGAACGGGCTACCCTTGATACTTGGCATTGTTGTTTTGGTCATCCCTCTCTATGCTTCGTTCATATTATCCTCTCTTCTAATAAACTTCCTGTTAGTGACAATAAGTTTTTCCCTAATTGCAACTCATGTCAACAGTCTAAAAGCCATAAACTCCCTTTCTATTTCTCCCACTCTCGTTCTCATCATCCTTTAGATCTCATATATACTGATGTATGGGGCCCCTTTCCAGTTCCATCTGTAGAAGGGTACTGCTATTATGTAATCTTTCTTGATGATTATAGTTAGGGGTGTAATCGGTCCAGTTTGGTTTTAGGGTGTCACGGACCAAAAATTTTGATCAACATTTTTTTTTTTTTCAGACTGAACCGGACCAATTACTCCTAAGGACCAAACTGTTAGCTATCGGTTCGGTTGGTCCAATAGATCCAATTCAGTCTGATTCAGTCCATATGAGCTCAAGACATTTTTTTTTCCTTTTTTTGTAGATAAATTAATACAAAAATTTAATTAAATTAGCTAAAGACATGTTGCTTTTCAATGTGGATTATGTAACTAACTCATGAAAAAAATAATTAATTATATTTATATTGATGATGTTAATAGTTACTAACTTAGTACTTTAGTATTCATAATGGTCTATATTAAAATTCTAATATTTTATATATAGTTAATGAATACTAAATAATTTAATTGTCCACAAATTATTCATGCTTACTTGCAACTTAGGTATCTTTAAAAAAAAATTACCTAATTTTTTAATTTGGTGTAAATAGTAGAGTATGTATTTACATATAATAACATATATTATCATGTGATTTGTTATGATATATTAGTTAATTGATAGCATGTATTATTTCAAATTTTATATAGTCAATGGTGATAGATTATAAAAAAATTACATAATTAACTTATACTATTACTATATAAAAAAATATATTATATATAAAAAATATTTAAAAAATTTATATGTAAGTGATTCGGTCAGTTTCGGTCAAAAAAAGTAACAACCCTAGACCGGACCAAAAATTGAAATTTGGAGATACTATGGATTGAGACTGAGTGGGATGAATTCGGTCTGGTCGATTTTTCCAATCTAGACAGAAAAATTCTCACCCCTAATTATAGTAAAGTTTTCTACTTATTTCCTTTAGCTCGCAAATCTGATGTTGAATTCTCATTTTATCAATTTCAAACATTTGTTGAGCGCCAATTTGGAAGGAAAATCAAATCTGTTCAAACTGATTGGAGTGGGGAGTTTTGTCGTCTACATCAATTCTTCCAAAGTCAAGGCATTTCTCATCATTTAATTTGTCCTCACACTCATGAACAAAACAAGTCCATATAACGCAAACACTGCATATCTTTGAAACCAGACTCTCTCTTATATCTCATGCCTCCATGCCAAAAGCATTTTTGGTCTCATGCCCTTTAAACTGCTTGTTTCCTCATAAATCAACTTCCCTCTTCTGTCATTGGTCATAAATCCCCTCTTGAATGTTTGCTCAAGGTGAAGTCTGACTATTCCTTTCTCATAACTTTTAGCTCAGCTTGTTGGCCCACCTTAAGGCCATACAATTCCCACNCATTTGCATAACTAGAAATGTCATCTTTGATGATACCCATTTTCCTTTCCGAACACTTCATCCCGACTCCCATTCATTCTTTATCAAGCTTGCTAATGCAACCAACCCATTGGATTCTCTTCCTTTGTCTATTGTGGTAATAGTCGTGGGTTCCACTACCTCACCCATTGCCTCGCATGATGTTACTGTACCATCATCTTCTTCACTCAACCATACAGCTTCTCCAAACTCGTTTTCTAAGCCCTTGCATGGAGTAGAACCACCACTGATGCCAGCTCTTTAGGCTCCTTCAACCGCTCCATCTAGCCAAGCCCTTTCGGTGACTTCTGCTTTTGCTCTTGTGGAACCAACAACCACTGTAAATAAAAAGCCAGCGTGGAGACAAGCCATGAATGAAGAATTTGACGCTTTTCTTTGAAACTGCACATGGTCACTTGTCTCTGCCACTTCCACCATGAACATCATTGGCAATAAATGGGTCTACCGCCTAAAGTACAATGTTGATGGTATTATCTAGAGCCACAAGGCCCATTTAGTGGCCAAGGGGTTTCACCAATAGCCAGGACTCGGCTATAGTGAGACTTTCAGTCCAGTAGTAAAACCACAAACTATATGGCTCATTCTCTCAATTGTTGTAACTCGTCTTTGGCCCATTCGACAGTTGGACATTTCTAATGCCTTTCCGCATGGTGATCTCTCTGAAGCAATGTTCATTGTCCAGCCGTAAGGATTTATTCATCCTCAATATTCACATCACATGTGCAAGTTGCATAAGGCTATCTACGACCTCAAACAAGCCTCACACTCATGGTATTTCAGACTCAGTAGCCGCCTCCTTGAACTTGGCTTTGTTGCCTCCAAAGTAGACAGTTCCTTTTTTATGTATCATCAACACTCATTGGAACTCTACATTTTAGTTTATGTTGATGATATACTTGTTATCGGTTCCTCCATGACTACCATCCATACATTGGCTCAAAACTTGTGCATTGGCCTTCCGATTAAAGACTTAAGGCATCTTCATTTCATCTTGGGTGTAGAAGCACATTTCCAGCCCAATAGTCTTTTTCTATCTCAGCAGAAATATTTCCAAGACTTACTCCTTAAGACCAACATGCACAATGCAAAGTTCATTTTTACTCCAATGTCCTCAGCTCATCCCCTTCAACTTTTTTACAATAACCCATTTCATGATCCAACACTCTACCGAAGCACTATAGGTGCTCTTCAATATGTCTTACTTACAAGGTCAGATCTCTCATTTGCTGTCAACAAGTTATGTCAGTACATGTAGCGACCCACAGTTAATCAGTGGACCACCGTCAAGATAATTTTACGCTATTTTCAAGCTACCACACACCATGGCCTATTTCTCACTCTGACTCCTTCCAAATTGGATAGGCTGTCCTGATGATTGTAGAACCACGAGTGGCTATCTTATCTACTCTGGATCCAATCTCATTTAATGGAACTCTCGCAAATAGAACACTGTTGCTCACTCAAGCATGGAAGCCAAATATCGTGCCCTTGCAAATTGCAATGTTGAACTCATTTGACTTCAGGAACTTCTCAACTACCTTGGCATTTCTCTACATTAACCACCCATTTTATGGTGTGAATATTGGTGCTACATATCTTTCCGTCAATCCTATTTTTCATGCTTGTACCAAGCATCTGCCTATTGATTTTTATTTTGTTCGGGAACATATTAATCGTGGTCATATTAAGATGCAATTTATCTCAGGCAAGGACCAACTCATGGATACTCTCACTTCATACCATTGTTTGCACCCAAATTTGTTCTCGTAAAAGCTCAATGTCACTTAACTCTGTTGAGCTTAAGGGGTGTATTAGTGCTCCAACTAAAGGTCCTGACAATCATGCCAAGTTAATAGCCAAGAATCCCTCCATAGTTGGTGACAACTCACTTAAAGATTCAAATATATTTGAATAGCCTCAAGTCTAGCCATGTATCAAGCTATATATCAAATCTCCATGATTCCAAAAGCTGTCTCCAACATTCACTTTGTTTCCCTTTAATATTTCCATTAGTTGCGTTATTGACTCTTTATATATTACAACAAGTATACATGATATTTTTTGTGCAATAAAACAATATTGTATACCTCTTTACTAAGTAATAAGGTTGTACACAACCAAGAACGACCTAACATGATAACATAGTAAAAGACACATAAAGGGAAGATAGGGAAGCATGGTCTTCAAAGGCAAAAAGAAGAAAAGATGAAGCATGGACCACGCTTCCTAGGGACATCCTCAAATTGAATTTTGATGTCATAGTTAGAGCTACCTTTAACATGTTAGCAACAATGTGCAACGAAAGAATTTCTTCGTGTTTTAACAGCTCGAGGGTGCCCAAATGACCCCAAGTATGGGAGAAGCACGCGTCGTACCATTAGCAATTAGTGATGCCAAAAAGCTCATGATAAAACAAATAATTGTGGAAGGTGACCCATTGGACATGATCATGATTGTCCACCATGACCAAATTACGTCATAGTAGAATATCTCACCTGTGGTTAAAGACATCACAAAGAAAAATATAAGATGATAAATGTGATGCCCCCGAGTTACCGCTTGGGATGGACAGAGACTTGGAGTGTCAGGACATGCAACACATAGTTACATACCCTCGTTCATGACAGTTAATATGTAAAGCATCTTAGTAAGCAACTAGCGATATGCAATACTTGATGGTAGAATGAACAAAACATTCAAAAATATCAATTAACCATAAAAAGGTACTTCCTCACTTAAGAGGTTTACATATGTTCAACATAACGTGAGAGATATGATCCCATAATAATGAAACTACAAAATCAAATTAGCTCTTGCGTCCGCTTTATGGTATATAGCTCTTCCCCAACCATATGTATCCAACGGTTCATCCTTCTCGTTGAAAGCTGATCTTGACATAACTTTTACCATTCTGAAAAATGGTAGTGGGTCCGCAAGGGTGAAATTTACTTGAAATCTTAGTAAGTTAAACAACCAACTTGTACAGAGATAAAATATGCATAATTAATGAAAAATATGAGATGCATGCTATCCTGGTAAAAATATCTGTATTTGCCTCCCATCCATATTCCTCAGAATCCTTTAAAAAAAACTTTAATGCATATTTTTTTATAGAGAACATTTTTCAGTTTATCTTTTCAAAACATAATACTTCATCGTTATTAAAGCCATCAATATCATTAACATAACGTATGATATCTTCACAACTCACCATTATGCACTGTGAATACCTATCGGAGATCGTAATACAACTTATGTTGAAACTACGTTGTCTGCAGACTCGTTTTCAATGCATTGGTAACATAACATTTCATCATAACATAACATCATAATGTATGCACCCACCAACCTTGGGTGCTATAAATAACTTCGCTTCGGTATTCTTTAAAAAGAATCCATTCAAAACCCATTGACGGTTCTTTATCAATCCAAGAGTTACCACTCCATTTTTACTCACTCTAGAGTAGACAGAGAAGTTCTATTAGAATAATTCTTTATCTTGACCTTTGGGGTCATGACAATTTTTTTTTTCATACTATGCTTGAAAATATTTTTCATGATATGTGCTTGTGAAGTATGCTTTATGAGAAAATGAAAAATTTCATATAATATGCTAAAATGGGGAAAAATTACACGTCATGTAAGCAAGTAATTAAATGCTCAATGATATGTCACATGGTGTTTCATGCTTCAAATGACATTTATATCATGAATGTGACATTTATACATAAATCATAAATAAATTATCTAAGAGTAAGTTAGAAACTAACTTACAAATTTTTCGGGTGTTAGGAAATTGGTGGGATTGTAATAAAAAGTATTCTAAGTTAGGAATTGCATAACTAAAAAGATTTTCATAATCAAAGAATTCAAAAATTAGTATTTGCAAAATTGCCCTTATATTATCTCAAAATTGTCACTTAAGTCTTAAATTTTTACTATTTGTAATTTGGCCACAAATTCCACAAACCCCATATTTTCTATGTTCTAAAACCATTTATGACCTTAGAATTGCAAGAATCAATTTACAATTATGCCAAAATCAACCAACCTGTGGCATGCATCTTCCATGAGTCTATAACCTCTATGGATGCATGTGTGCTCAACATCCATCAAGTGGCAACCATAAATATGATCTTAGGGATATGTTTATAACTTAGATTCAGGTCTCAAGAATTCATCCCAACACTTATGCATTGATTAAAACCAAATTATCACAAAACCATCAAACTAAGCAGATGCATGATGTTTCTAACTTTTCCTTGTCAAAGAGAGGTTTAAAACCTAAATGAATCATGCATTGTGTGAAGAAGCTAGAGAGAGTTGTGTGAAAAAGTGAGAAGTGGAGGGGGTGTTTATAAGACTCCATGGAGGGTGAGGGTGAGGGGTACATGATAATGGCTTGAAGGAGGGAGTTGACTGGTGGAGGTGGGCAGTGAAGGTGTTGAGTGAATTTTTAGATTTTGTCATGCTATGGTTCAGATGAATAGTGCATTTCATGATTAACCCATGGAAAAGAGTTAGAACAAGACTATAGGTTCAATGGACTGGCTTGCTTCAGAAAAATAAAACAAAAAAAATCCAAATGAAAACACACAATGGAAGCCAACGGGTTTGCATCAAAACTGCTCAAATTTTTGTATCATTTTTTGTCCCTTTTCTCTTGGTTTGATTTGAGGTACTATTACCATCATTTGCAAGCTTATTCAAGTGAGGAAAAAAGGAGGGATTGACTGCTAAGTGATCATGCTTGAACATAAAAGAAAGGGATGAAATGGGTGGTTGTTTAGCCAAGTGGTTTAAGTGTGTGCCTCTTCATTGAGCCAATCGATTTAAGATTCGTAAAAGGAGATTGACCAAGCATAAAAATTACATATTTTGAGCACTTCAAAGGGTGAATTGGGTAGAGGTGGTGGTGTGTGGAGGTAAGCAAAATAGATGCGGAAAATCTTTGAAGAGCCCAGGGTACTCGGTTTGAATTCAACTTCACTTCTTAGGTGAATAGTTAGGTTTTTGTTTTTGGTTTCTTGGAATTGTTTTGAATACTTGCTAGGTTTGATTCTAAGGTGACATCATGAGGATCTAAGAGTTAAAATCCTCTTGAAAATTGGTTGAAGGGGCATTGGTTTGGGGTGATTTGACGAAGGGTACTCGATTTTCTTCAAGTGAGCCGGTTGGTGGTTTAGTTGGCATTGGCATGCCTTCGGTGTGACATAAGTTGGGTTAATCCTAACCTTCAAGAATTGTTTAAGAGTGATGCAAAATAAGTGCAAAAGATGAGAATTTCAGATTTAAAAATATGAAGAAAAATGTTTCAAAAAAACTATGCAAATTCATTATGCTTGAGTTATTATTCATAAATGAGATGAATAGTGATCTTAACTCAAGTTAAAAACTTAACCAAGGTTGAATTAGGAACCCTAGGGGCGTGTGTTTGGGGCTTGGGTAAGATAGAAACCAATGGTATGGTGTATTTTGGTCCCATTTGGAAGAATGAAATGAAATACAAGGCTTGGGCTTCATGGGTTGGACTTTTTATTGGGCCATATGAACAAACCTTGATTGTGGGCTTATCAGTGAGCTTATCCATGAGTCTTATGTCCTGATTTATTGCGCCTATCCTTAGCCTCAATGGTCCACTAAGTTGGGTACCAATCTTTGGGTCTTTCCTCAATTGAGTCATAGTCTTGAGTCTTATTAAGTTGGGCCCTATAGTCTAATATCCAATAAGTTGGGCCTAAGATCTTGGATCCTATATGTAGGGCTAAGGTCTTATATCTCCCAAGTTGGGCCTAAAACTTTTAGTGTCTATCCTTGTCCCATCTCATATTAGTAAACCAGGGCCCTTAATAAACCACTCTTGGACTCTTTTAAATCCATCCAAATTGAATCCAATTGCCTAGCCCATCAATATGTAATGTGCCATTCTTCTATTGGCCTCTTAGCATTAATCCTCAAAATTTATAAACCTTTAATAATTCTAACTAATCCAAAGGTTTGAGCTCTTATGCCAATTCAAGCTCTAAAATTTCTTCAAAAAGAAAAAAGAAATCACAACCTAAAGCCAAGTCCTAAGGTATTTTTAAGTGGGGTGTTACAATAAAAAAAAAATAATAACTTTACAATTATTTTATATCATTATTTCAAACCGAAAGTAATTATATAAAATTAAAATTATTTTTAATGGAATGAGGCAATTACGTTGGTTGAATATAAGAGATAAAAGAGTTGTAAGTTATTATTAACCATAAATAATTAATATATTAATTCCATTTGTTTACTTTTTATCTAATGGCATATATTTATTTTTCAATTGAGCCAAAAATCATTATTTTTGAATGATTTTAAGAGGAGCTCTCTCCGGGCCTGCCCTAGACCCAAACCGGATTAAGACTAGGTCCGGGATCGACCCAACCCAGATTCTAACAAGCCCATCAAACCCTGGGTTTTGACTCTCACCCTCTCTATCCATAAACCCTAGCGTCCCTTCCCCTCTATCACCGCCCCACCTCCACCACCCCCCCCTAAAACATTCCCCTTCACTTTCACACTCTCCACCAATGGCCGCCGCCCGCCCTCTCGTAACCGTCCAGTCAATTGAGGGAGACATGGCCACCGACTCCACCACCACGTTCACCTACCGGACGTTATGAAGGCACCGGTCCGGCCCGACGTTGTCACCTTCATCCACTCCAACATTTCAAAGAACAAACGCCAACCGTACGCCGTGTCCAAGCGTGCCGGCCACCAGACCTCAGCCGAGTCCTAGGGAACTGGCCGCGCAGTGTCTCGTATCCCTCGTGTCCCGGGAGGCGATACCCACCGTGCCGGCCAGGGTGCCTTCGGGAACATGTGCCATGGGGGTCGCATGTTTGTCCCCACCAAGATCTGGCGGCGTTGGCACCGGAAGGTCAACGTTAACCTCAAACGTTACGCAATTGTTTCGGCCATTGCCGCCTCCGCTATACTCTCCCTAGTCCTCACCCGCAGTCACCGCATCGAATCCGTCCCAGAAATGCCCCTCGTAATCAGCGACTCTGCTGAGAGCGTTGAGAAAACCTCCGTGGCTCTCAAGGTTCTGAAACAGATTGGTGCCTTTCCCGTTGCCGAAAAGGCTAAGGATAGCCACGCGATTCGCCCCAGTAAGGGTAAGATGTGTAACCGCCGTTACATCAACCGTAAAAGGCCCACTGATTGTGTACGGATGCGAGGGTGCGAAGCTCGTGAAGGCCTTGCGGAACATTCCCAGGGTTGATATCGTGAACGTTGAAAGACTTAACCTGCTAAAGCTCGCTCCCGGTGGTCACCTCGAGAGGTTTGTGATCTAGACAAAGTCGGCCTTCGAGAAGTTAGACTAGATCTACGGGTCGTTCGAGAAGCCGTCGGAGAAGAAGAAGGGGTACGTGCTGCCGAGGTCAAAGATGGTAAATGCTGACCTTTCGAGAATTATCAATTTGGACGAGGTGCAGTCTGTTGTGAAGCCGATCAAGAAGGATGTGAAGAGGGCGCCTTTGAAGAAGAACCCGCTCAAGAATCTCAACACCTTGCTGAAGCTGAATCCCTACGCTAAGACAGCCAGGAGGATGGTGCTTCTTGCTGAGGCCAAGCGGGTCAAGGCCAAGAAGGAGAAGCTTGACAAGAAGAGGAAGCCAATCACTAAGGTATTTATGAGTTTTTTTTTTTCCCGCTTTATTATTATTGGATTATTTTATAATCAATGCTAACTTAAAATGTTTCATTTCTGTCTTCTAAATACTATTTTCTACCATGGAAACCTAGAGTTGTCCTCTCATTTTAATCTTAATTGCATTGGAGCATGGAGTTAGTTGTCTAAATTCTTATGATTACCAATGTGCTCTCTTCTCTTGTCTTAGCGGATGCTGTTGGATATCGCTAATTTGTTTTTGTTTTGGATAAGAAAGAAGATTTTTCTGATTTCTAACTTGTGAAGAAATGTTATTCTTCATTCTAAATATTTTTATCCTATACATTTTAAGTGGCTGTTCATTTAAGTGTTGGGTGGCTCTATAGTCACCGCTGTGGCCTCCCGCTAGTTCATTTTGCTTGTTTTTTTTTTTTTTTACTTTTTACATATATTTTTTTTCACTTTTTACATATATTTTTTGAACACTTTGAAATATTTAAAAAAAAATTCACAACATTATTAAAAAACATTTACTTAATCATTAAGTAAAAAAATTAAAAAAAAAAAAACCCTGTGGGAGCTACCAGCGGGAAGAGTAGCTTTTTTAGTGTAAGACCACTCCCAATGGCTTTTTCATCTTATCCTTTAAAATATATCACCAAAATCCACTTTTTCTATTTTATATACTGACTTTTATAATGTACCATAAATCAGCTTATCTATTTTTTCTTTATATCATTTAAATATTATATTTTATTATATTTTTTATTCATTTCCAATATTTTCTCTAACCATCAATAATATCCTCTTATCTTTTAATATTTACAATATCTTCCCTTATTTGTTTATCTTCCTCCTGATTTCTCTCTCTCCGAAAATCAGAAATCACTACTTCCAAAACAGAAGCTGAAAAAATCTGGAACTCAACATCAACTAGCTTCCGATTTGAACCCAACCCCACCACTTCACGTTCCTCCAATCCATCAAAATCACCTTCAAATCCGTACTCATTCCAACTCACTAAGCACCATCACCCACTCTGTTTCCAACCAAAGCAAACCACACCCTCATCTCACACACCAAAACCAATCAGAACTAGTTTCATCGCGAGCCCATTTACAGAAACCCTTCATTTTGAACTTTGGATGGGAGGAAAGATTACCTAGAGGCCATAACCCACTTAGACTAGGAAGAGCAATCGGACTTGCAAATTTGAACTGGACGACGGGATTCTTGAATTGAGATTTGAAGCAAACTGAATGCATGGTCGCTGGAATCAATGAGAACTAAGGAAGGGAAGATGGCACCAAACACACAAAGGGGCTTTTGTGAAATAAGATGAACTTTGATGCAGATGAAAGAGTACAAGAAGACAGAGAAATTAATTAAAACATGTTTACATTTGTGAATAGTGTCACACTACATGTAGCGGTAACACAGTACCAAACTGTGAAATAGAAATGCAGTAGAGAATCGGTTGGATGTGCATTTTAAGCTAAATTCTTTAAATTTTACAGATAGATGGATTTCACATAATCCATTGGGAGTGCTCTAAGGCGCAAAAGATCACTTAAAATGTGTCACGTCCCCAATTTTTACTGTGGATGTCAAATCAAAATCTATGAGGAAGACTAGCATTGTGCTCTGACTTGTTTACCCCGTTTGATTCCTTCTTGCACGATCAGCTTTGCACTGAATTGAATATGATATCTTTTGTGACTGACTGGTGTATTTGTCATCCTATTTAGATGTCTTCTTCATTTTAATATGCTTATATGCACATAGACACTCTGAAATTGGTAATTTTCTTTTTGAATTGAGCCTCGACCATGGTACAAACTCTTGTGCTTGCTTACTTTGCTTATCTACTTAGCTTCTATGAATGATAAATGATCAGTTAATTAATGGAAATATGTTGTTTCCTTTTTTCTTTTGGATTTTTTAGGAGGAGGCTACTGCAATCAAGGCTGCAGGGAAAGCATGGTACCAGACAATGATCTCTGATAGTGATTATACTGAGTTTGAGAACTTCACCAAGTGGCTGGGAGTCTCCCAATAATACTTTCTGGTTTCATCTGTATGCCGCTTATTATTATTTCTTGTTTCACTTTGGTTGCGTTTATCTAGTTTGTTTGCAGTTTTGAGATGTGGCTGAGATTAGGTAGGAAATGGACGGAATAAGATGCTATTTAATTTTTTTTTTTTTTCCTTTCTTCTCGTATTTTTACCCTGATTTCTCCCTTGATGGAAGAGGTTTTGTTTTGGGAACTTAATTTAAATATTTTAGGTGTGTAGGACATGGTCGGTCAACTTGCTCTCTTTGGATATATTATGCACTTTAGCTTTTTGACAGGTTAAAATGAATGTTGGTACCTTTGCAATATTATATGCTAATCCATGATTATTTTTCCCTTAATAACTTTTTTGTTTTGATCATCTCAGCTCTCCTCCAATGACTTTGTTGCACGTCTACATTCTACTCATGCCTACTTTATGTAGTATTGTAAAAGTACTACAGTTGGGATGGTAAATATTGCTGTGATTTCTGAGTACGATATGTGCCTCGGGTAAATGGTGGGAGTTTTGTGACGGTTCTGTCTTTATAGTCTCTTTTTGGGAAATGTATACTTTTTACCCGCAAACTAACTCATTTTTCATTTTGCACTCTAAAGTCTAAGCTACAAAAAGCTTCAATTTTCATTTTAAACTACCAATAGGTTTTGCTTTCCACCCTCTTTTCTGTAGTGACCGTTAAGATTGTGCGACATGTTCAGTTTTTTGTCATCTTAATGGTCATATCTTAATCGAGGTGTAAAGTGAAAAAAAATATATAGAGGTGACTTAAGATTGCAAACTGAAACTTTTGGTACTTTAGGGACTGAAATATAGGTGTAATACTTTGCTGTCGTTTTACTTATACAGTAATATATAGTATAGTTCATTCTTATCGATATATATATATAGAGAGAGAGAGAGAGAGAGAGAGAGAGAGAGAGAGAGAGAGGTGATTGTTTGTGGGTAAAGTGTAATTTTCCCATCTTTATTAGAAGATTGTTCCGCTGGCCTGAAGTGTAATTTTACTTATAATATGGTAAGGGTTGGCTCAAGTGGTAAGAGCCTTGGGCTTGGGGGTATGCTCCCTTTAGCTTGAAGGTTTAAATCTCATTAGATGCAAATAATCTCTAAGAGTTATCGAACTGGAGGATTTTTTCCTTAAATTACTTGGGGTGCACTTGCGAGAAACTCCTTGCCAAGGGCCTGTGCACTCCCAAGATTAGTCAGAACGCTGTTCTCGAACACTCGGTGCCAATAAAAAAAAAAAATGTCCCGTTGGCCTAGGTTGAAAAGCGGAATCTGGGACCTAATAAAAAAGTAGTGATACCCTTACTACCCATCTACTAGCCCCCACGTAACTTTTATTTTTGCACCTTCCTTCTACGTTGATTCAAAAGCCCCTTTGTCGTCTGTCTGTCTCCTCGCGCCCATGCCACCCCCTCTCCTCTCAGGAGCTCAAATCCCCTTGACCAAAAGCCAATGGTGCTAAAAATGGCTACATTTACTGATCCTCACCTTTTGCCATTTCCAATATAAATATTAGGGCTGGCATCCTAGAACTCATCTCTCTCTCTCACCAAATTCATTACAACTCTCTCTCCCTCTCTCTTTCCAGTGCTTTGCCATGGAAGTGAAAATCACACTTTTGCTTGCTGTTTCCTTCTTGTTGCTCACAAGTCCTGAGGTGGTTTTTGTACATTGAAGTTGATATACTTATATTATGGGGTCTTCTTATAGCGTACTTATGGTCTCACCCTCCCTCCCTCCCCTTTCTCTGTTGTCTTCTCCATTTGGCTTGGTTCTAGAGTTTA
This sequence comes from Pterocarya stenoptera, assembly GCA_003123785.1. Classification (NCBI taxonomy): domain Eukaryota; kingdom Viridiplantae; phylum Streptophyta; class Magnoliopsida; order Fagales; family Juglandaceae; genus Pterocarya; species Pterocarya stenoptera. Next base: position 109,609 of record QEOT01006926.1, read on the forward strand.
TGGTTTCCTGGTCTGTTTCAACAAAAGTTGGGTTTCTATGTTCTTTTGTGTGCACTCTTTAGGAGTAGCTTTAGAACCCGATCTATTTTGTTAGATCTTCACTTTTAGGTTTCCCTCTTTCTCTCCCTACACACATTTCCTGATACACATGCAACTGTTCCAAAAATTTTCCTTTTTTGCGACGTTTACGGTGTGTTTTGGTTGGAGGGGAACGAGCTTCTGAGTGGAGGGGCTAGCGACTCCCAAATATGCCTACCAAATGTGCATGTATTTATTTATTTTTAATGATTAAGAAAATTAGTGAATTTGTATTTTTTTTAAAATTTTTTCTTAATAATTAAAGATGTTTAAAAATGCTTTAAAAAAAAGCTATGTGTATTGGTGTGCATATTTGGGATACACATTTGGTGTGCACCCTAGCATTGTCTTATTTATATATTATTTATTTTCTTGTGCATATATGTACAAGGCCGGGTTATTGCAAAACACTTCTGTTTTGGGAAACCTTATATTAGTAGACATATTAAATTTGTTTAATTCAAAATTTATTCGCACGTTAAATTATTCATCTATTTCTATTTAATAATAAAATATTATTAATTTATTATTGTGTTATCATTTTTTTCTCATCTATTTTTGTCCGTATGTTAAATTATTAACAAAGCATAACAAATTGTGAGATTAAAAATAACAATGCATGAAGACTTCATTTTCCATCAAATCCCTTCTATCAATAATATATATTATATAGACATATTTTATATATGTCACAGGTTACATACCATTGCCCTTAACATGAAAGCAAAGGTGCTTGCATCATACCGGCTGATCTTCATTTTGGAAACAAGTTAACCATGCTCGATTTCCTCAGTGTTCACTTGGTTTAGAATCTTGTAAAAGTCTCTAACCAGTCTCTGCAACACCACCGCCACACCAAGAATCCAGCGTTAGTTAATAAGCATAGAGCAATTGAATTTTTCATGAACGATTTAATATAAAATTACAGTTTCAAGAAAAAGTTATTTACTACTGAATCAACCCTACCCAGAAACCTTGGTCCCAAAAGCCTGCTTAAACAATCTGAAGCACAGACGAGTGAGAATAAACTCATGGGTCCAATCCTCCACCATTGGCCTCAACATCAGATCCGATCCCGCACCGACTTAAACTAAATTCAGATCTATTTCTCTGGGTTTTTCCGCTCAATGTCTGTTTCTTGTTGGTATTCTAAAAGACCGCATTGGAAGATTAATAAATGGTTCACCTATTGATACAAACAACCAAATTGGGCTCCTGGGTTTGGACCAGCTTTTTCTTCCATAGATCAAAGAGTGCTTCACACGGGGAGAAAGATACAAGGGAACAGAGAGAAAAGGAAATCGAGAGGAGAAAGAGAACCAAGAATCGGAGGGAAATCCAAGCTATCGGTGGGAAACAAAGAGAAAATCGACGGAAGAGAGAGAGAGGGTCTGACTGTTATATGGTAGGAAAATAAAATAACAAAATATTATTTGGTAGAGCTACAGTAACTCGACAGATATATGGTGCGAGTTAGAGCACTGGTATTGGATTATCCAAATGCCAGTGGAATGCATAATTTGACTTATTTTACGTAAAAATGTCTGCATTGAATTATTCAAATACAAAATTATATAACTTCTAGCTACAATAAAAACTATTTCCAGTCATATTGACTCTTCACTGCTCAAAGGCCAAAGCAATAATTTAATCAATAAAACGTTCCATCCAATGCGGTTTTATTTCCTTCGAAAATCTCTCTTTCCCAACCTGCTGCTGGGAAATTTATCTTCATCATTTTAGCTCTTTCCCTCTTCGATCCCTCTTCTCTCTGTTCAGATTTCCACTTCCAAATCACCATTTTCGCTTCGATCTATATCCAGAAATGAAGTGTGAAAATTTCTCTCATATCTGATTATTTCAAGAAATCGTCCCAGTTGTGTGATTATTTCTCTGATTTTACTTTTGGTTTCTTATTCTCTCATAGTTTCGTGGCCAGATTCTCTCTCGTTTCCGTGGTCCGTCGCACACGTAAACGTCATCATAGGCCGTGTAAGTTAAGAGGCCATGTAAACGTCATCTCTGGACGTCTTCATCTCTGCAAGCAAAGTTCTCTCTTCAAGAGCAAATCATGCTTCCGACTACGATGGAGAGCAAAATCCTGCAAGGCCAACTTGCTCATTCACACGAAATAAACAAATAGAAAGTAAATCTAAATAATAAAAAAGATAAAAACAGGAATAATAATATCATAAGCAAAAATTCCAATCTAGACCTCTTGAACATGTCACCTCTGAAGAGCCACATTGTGACCAAGAAAAAAAATAACACTAGAAATTCGTGTTACATGAAGATGAAGCAACGTCCAGAGAAATCGCAAGGAAAACGTTAATATTATCGATGTGAAATTTGCAGGGAGAGAGATCGTTGGCTTGCCGAATACCAAAGTCTTCCAAACCAAGCTTTCAAAAAACAAACAAAACAAAGAAAGAGAGTTAGGAAGAATACAATGTTTTGATTTTTTGATTTTCTCAGAACACAAACAGGGAACAGAGGATACAATGTAGAGATAGAGAAAGAGTTAGGAAGAATGGGGATATAAAAAGGCGGACTCACTATTATTTAAATAAATTTATTAAATTGATAATATTTTATTATTATTTTAAGTAATAGATGAATAATTTAATGTGAGAATAAATTTTGATTGGAATAACAAGATACAAAATCATGTGATATTATTTAAATAGCAAATAATACAATGAGGATGCTCTAATAAAGCTATTACCGTGGTTTTAATCTGAATTTTAAACAAAATCCAAAAAATAGCCGTTATAATCTTCTAGTGATGAAACGACACGAGAAGATACAGACGTCCCCCCTTTCCCCTCCCACGTTCACGCATGCGATATATATACACACACACGCCTGTAGATTTACTATTCCAGGATTCCTCACACAAACAGGTAGCCATTCGAGAGAGTGGTGGTTTCTTGTGGCTCATGCTTCAATGGAGAGAAGGGTGGTTTTCACGGCGATCAAGACGCATCCGATGATCCGAACATTATGCATTGTAGTAAATCTGTTGCTGGCCCGATTTGTATTCTTCGCCGAAGGAACTTTCATTGATTCGGCTAAGAGATTCACAATTGGATCTGATCCCAAACGTGGCCCTGCTCTCTTTTCGATTGTTGCACGAGTGAGAAGACAAAAGGTCCCAACTCCATCATGTAAAATCTTTTGAATACCAAATCTCCTGTAATTTCGTTTATTTTTATCATTGATTTTTGAGTTCATTCTTTTATTTATTTATTATATATTTAGTCTTTTAGCTTTGGGCCCAAGAAAGACGGCAATTGTCATGGCTGTGAAGGAGAGACCTTAAGGCCGGCCTCTTGGCACTTTTTTCGCTACATTATTCTTGGTGGATGAGATTCATTGATGCTCAGGGTGATCATGGAAGGCATGTCCCGTATCCTCTAGTTGCTAGTAGCCTTTTACCTATGAATCGTTTGAATTTAAATCATTTTTTTTTCTTTTTTTAAATCAATCAATCTATCAATTTTAAGGCTTGTCGTGGAGCATGTTGGTGCTCGAATTTGAGAGGGTGGGGACTGTTGTTACTTCAGTTTAGAACCATGCCATGGAGGGCTCTGGAATCGGGGTGTTACTCTACTTATGCTTGTTATCCAAATTCTTGATGAATTTAATCGCTCTCTCTTTTGCCTGTCGTTCTGATAACACCTTATAAGCTGTCTTGGACTATGGTGCCCAGCCAGGTGAACTTGCTATTTCTTTCTAATTGCCTTTTGGTTGTTTGCTCTTCCTTTTGTTTTTAGCGACATAGGTAGAATTGTCTAGTAATGCCTTCATTTTCTCTGTCTATTCAATGTTCTGGTTTCCGTAAAATGACTTATGATATGTTCTTCGTGTGCTGTTTCCATGGAGTGGTGAAGAGCTATGTTTAGAAAGGAACATTGATATAACCGAATGTATACATGAGTTGGAATAGGTTTTAACTACCACATTCCAAATTCCATATACATACCTATAGATTTCCCTGTTCCAGAGAAATTTTTGTTCTTTATATATGTATGTACGTAAAGTCAATTATGGATTTGGTTTTCTGTCATGCAAGCTGGAAATAGGTATCTTGGTTGTAAAACTCATTATAAATTGAATAAAATCTGATGGACAGGGTCTCCACACGTCGCCTAGGCCCTACACTAAAAGATCAATTGTAAAAATTAAAAAAAAAAAAAAAAAAAAAAAAAAAAAAAAAAAA
>QEOT01006926.1:113978-180859 GCA_003123785.1 Pterocarya stenoptera
TTTTTTTTTTCTTGCGTCCTTGATAACTACATGAATTTGCATTTTTGATGGTAGGGAAGCCTTCTTTTACAAAGAAACTAGCAGATCTTTTGTTCTCCCCGGATTTTGCCGAAGACTTTCCAGTTGCAATGCAGGTATCAAAGTCGCTTCTTTTTGGTACTCGTTTCAGTAAACTGCTGCAAAATTGATAGTCATGAATTTTTTAATTCACAGATATCCCACAAATACAGTTTGATCTACGTGATCGCCAAGCTTGGGCTATTATTTGTTTATGACTTGGAGACCGCTACTGCAGTTTAGAAATAGAATCTGTCCAGATCCAATATTTTTTACAGCAGCTTCACCAGTGGGAGGTTTTTTATGCAATCAATAGGCATGGACAGGTGTTATTGGCTACTGTAAATGATCAAACAATTGTACCATTTGTCGTGGCCAGGTATACTCAGAAGCATGCATTTTTGTTGGTTTCATTATGGAAGGATAATTATTTTGTTTACAGATGGGGTCTATTTATATTTACAGTTGAACAATGTGGAGCTTGCTGTCAATCTTGCCAAAAGAGGGAATCTTCCTGGAGCCGAGCAGCTTGTAAGCTGATTCTTTTTCCACCTTATAGTACCCATTCTGCTAGTATTTCAGCAGATAAAAATTAAAATCAATCAGTAGTTATTTAACACAGTTATGCAACCATGTTGCAGTTTGTGATTTGATAATGCTTGAAAGATTGGTTTTTTTAATGATCAAGGCACTCTCTTTATACATGTTTCTCCAAAAAAGTCTCCTTCACTGCAAAGTATTGAACAATTTAAAGTACTTTTGTAGATTTCCTAAGCATACCAGTGCTGCCTAGCCTTTAATAAGAGCAGAGATAGATGTGATTTATTAATGATGTTTACTGTTGACCCTCTTTTTGTTTCGATTAACAAGTGTAGTATGATTACATCCCAAGAATAAAAAAGATGATGTTTTGGGCTGTGGATCCTGAGGTTAGCGAACCACCGTTCTTGGGAATATAGTGTATCCCTGTCTCATATTCACTATGGATGTGGGAATATGGACGTGTATTATTGCCATTGCGTTTTAGAACCTGGGGTCTCACAATGACAGTATAAATGATGTTTGTGTTGCATATATTGAATGGTAATATGTTTTTGAATTACATGTTTTTATTCTTTAACTGCTTGTATGTGAATATATGCTTAAGAGTTTGAATTATTTATTGCTCTGTGCCTTCTTCTTATAATACTGAAAATCTGGGGATGCTCGGTTTTGGGTCTCAAGTTGTCCAGCGTTTCCAAGAACTACTTTCCCAAACAATGTACAAAGAAGCTGCAGAACTTGCCGCCGATTCTCCAATCAAACACATCTTACCTTTCAAATTTTTTTTTTTCAATCAAACACATTTCGTTGGCTGCTAATATTTCATAGCTTCAATATTCTTCATCCATGTCAAGTTGTCTCCATTTGATTTCTGGCCATTCAGGATCTCTATAAGCACTGGTTGTATTGGCCTTATCTCTCCTCACTTTCTGTTGTCCCGTTTGACATTAATTGTGTATCTGGATCTTTATTGAGTTACTCATTTACTTTATCCCAATGCTGTCGCGCGTATTTGAAATTATTTATTTATTTTTGTTGTGTTCATACTATTATGCTCCATTGTAGACTGGATGATGATCTCGCATTGAAAATATACATAAAAGCCAGAGCAACTTCAAAAGTCGTTGCTGCTTTTGCTGAACAGAGGGGATTTGATAAAATTTTGAAAGATTCAAAACAGGTGAAGATATCTTTTTCTTTTAATCATTGTTGCTGTGATTGATTGCATTACTGTTTTATTATATTATTTATCATTTATTTTTGTATACTTATTTCATGGTCTGATCATGTCATTGTTTCTTTATTCCTTTAGTTTGGGTACAGTCCAAATTAACTATTCCTTCTACAGACAATCCTCGGTTCAGATCCTCAGGTATTGGACTATATCTCTCTGTGTTTTGTATGTTTTGTTGTTTTAGTACTTACTCGTTTACTACTCTTTTCACTCATTTTATCTAATCTTATCTAATCATTACAACTTTCTTAAATTCCCACACAAAATAAAATAATTCAACTTTTTTCAAATTCTAAAACAAAAATAATATTAAAAAAATATATTTTAAGAATATTTTATTTAACTTTAAACTTTCATTTCAACACATCTCATCTCATCACATCTCATTTGTGAAAACAAACTAGTTGAAACTTGAGCAAATAAGAAATCCTCTTGGTGCCAAAACTTTTCCTTTCATATGTTTTCCATTTATCTTTTTCTGAATAACTGTGTTGTTGTATAAAAGTATTATTTTTTGGATAAGGAGAAAATCTTGAAACCATATTTTGCCTTTAAAAACAAAATCTTTGAACCATGTTTAATCAACTTAATATTTACCCATCACGGACCTTTTCTTTCTGGAACCATGGAGCTAATACTTACTTTTGGAATGCAGGGAGCTGTTAACTTTGCGCTAATGATGTCTCAAATGGAGGGAGGTTGTCGAGTTGATTACAATACCGGAGGGAGGTTGTCGAGTTGATTACAATACCATAACAGATCTCTTTCTTCAGGTTTGTTGTCTCTAATGAATTTTGAGTTGGTATAAGGACGTGTGATTTTCCATTGATATTGCTTTAATTTTTATAATACTGATAGCTTCATAGGGGTATATTGATTTTCATTTTTGCTTTCAATTCTTTGTGGTTTTAACAGAAGAACCTGATCTGTGAGGCAACGACTTTTCTATTCGATGTTTTGAAGCCAAATCTTTCTGAACAAAGTTCCTTCAAACAAAGGTTTTGATTCACGCTTTCTTTGTTAATGCTATCTAACTTCCATTTGTTAATGCTCTCTTTTCAGCAACTGTAACACTTTTATTTTATATAGGTCCTGGAAATCAATCTGTTAACCTTTTCAAATGTAGCTGACGCTATTGACCAGTTGGGTGTGTTTGAGATATAATAATCGGTTGATAGGTTTGGGTCTGCTTTTGCAAAGTCCGCATACATTAATTAGTGTACATCATATCAAACCAACTGCTCAAATAAACACGTAGTTTTTGTAATTGATCTATTTAAAGCGAGGTAAACTCATATTTTTTAATTGATCTATTTCATGTTCTTTGAGCCATTACTTTTGCAATGCATATTATGAGAAACTTTTTTTTAACAGTCAATTACTATATTATAGCAGAAAATTTTCTATATTTTTTTTATTAGAAGTTTTTTTCCTCCTCATTTTCTCCTCTCCTCCACTCTTCCTCCAATCCTGCACCTCTCTTCCTCCCTCAACCCTTCTCCTCCTCTCTTCCTCCTCTCCTCCACTCTTCATCCTCTCTTCATTTCCTCCTCTTCTCCTCACTTCCTTTCCTCATCTTCTCCACTCTTCCTCTCTTCCATCTCTCTTCCTCCCTCCACTCTTTCCTCCCCTCTTCCTCCACGCCTCCTCTCTTCCTCCTTTATGCCTTCTCTCCTCCACTCTTCCTTTCCTCCTCTTCTCCTCTCTTCTTCTCCTCCACTCTCCCTCCTCTCCTTCTCTTCCTCCTCTCCGCCACCTCTCTTCCTCCTTCCGCTCTTCCTCCCCTCCACTCTTCCTCATCTCTCATTCTTCTCCACTCTTCCTCCTCTCCTCCACCTCTCTCTTCCTTCCTCCACTCTTCCTATCCTCCTCTCTTCCTCCTTTCCTCTTCCTCTTCCTCTTCCTCATCCTCCTCCTCTCTTACTACTACACATTTCTTCCTCCTATTTGTTTACTGCATTATTAGATATACTATTTGTTTCCTATATTTTTAAATATTATATTATTTTTGGTTGGATGTGAATTAGCCTTTTAGTATTTCTTTCTCAATCCTTACGAGTTTTAAATTTTAATTTCCAAACCTTGAGATTTGTTGAGGAGGTCTTAGGCGCATGTACAACTTTGATAAAACTTTGATTGGATAGACTTAGTGGCTATATAACCTTCAGCTTTGATACAAGGTAGGCAGACGCTCTCTAGGTCAATAGATGACATTTTATACTCATTATTGTTTTTGTATAAAATACTTTTTATATGTCTTAGTCCTTTATTCAGGAATACCTTTCATTTTGATGCAAAGATAAAGGGTTGAAGAGAAAGGTTGAATTAGGTACTGATATTGTCGTTTCCTATTCGAAATTATACTCCTCATTTAGACTGCAAAGGTAAATAGTTTGATGGCAGATTACATGATTAATTTCGTACTATTACTTTTTTATCTAATGACATATATTCTTCGATGATGAAGGGTAGTTACACACTTTACATTAACAACTTTCAATGACTATATTATGACAAACTAACTGCAGTATTCTGCCCAAGGAATCAACAGGTATGTTATGTTAGAAGCATTATGTCTCTCTTATTGGATTGTTTTCAGGAATTTTCTATTTTATTTTACATTACATTGTCTTGATAATATGGAACTTCAAACGTTTTCCTTCATTAACTCTAGGGTTATTTATTTATTTATTTATTTTTGTAGTTCTCTAGGATTATCTAATAATGCAGGTTTTCCATGCCAATTGATGTACTTTTAGCATTGTAGCAACGATTGATGACGGAAAATACTTGCTATGTTTATGTATTTTATAGAGTAAGGTAAACGTATTAATTTTTTTTTATTGATCTATTTTTTGTTCTTTGAGGCATTATTTTTGCAATGCATATTATGAGAAACATTTTTTTAACAAACAATTACTGCTAAAAGTAAGATCATAACAGAAAATTTCCTATATTTTTTTTTATTGCAAGTTTTTCCCTTCTCCTCTCCCCCAGTCTTCCTTTCCTCCATTTCTTCACTCTTCCACTCCTCCACCTCTCTTCCTCTCTCCACTCTTCTCTTCTCTTCCTCATCTTCTCCACTCTTCCTGTCCTCCTCTTCTCTCCTCTCTTCCTTTCCTCATCTCTCTTCCTCTCCTCCACTCTTCCTCCCCTCCTCCACTCTTCTTCATCTCTTCCTCTCTCTCCTCCACTCTTCCTTTCTTCCTCTCTTTCTCATCCTCCTCTCCTCCACCTCTCTTCCTTCCTCCACTCTTCCTATTCTCATCTCTTCCCCCTCTGCTCTTCCTTTTCTCCTCCTCACTTCCTCTTCCTCATCCTCCTCTCTCATCTCTCTCCTCTCCTCTTTTCTTCACACATTTCTTCCTCCTAGATATACTTTTTGTATGTTGTATTTTTAAATATTATATTATTTTTGGTTGGGGATGTGATTAGACTTTTAGTATTTCTTTCTCAATCCATATGCGTTTTAAATTTTAATTTCCAAAACATGCGATAATTTCCAAAACTTTGATTTGATAGACTTAGTGGCCAGCCTTTAGCTATGATACAGAGGAGGTAGATGCTCTCTAGGTCTATAGATAACACTTTTTATTCATTATTTTTTTTGTATAAAATACTCTTTATAGGTCGTACTCTTTTATTCAAGAATACCTTTCATTTTGATGCAAAGATGAAGGGATGAAGAAAGGTTGATTTAGGTACTGATATTATCTTTCCTATTCAAAATTATACTCCTCATTTAGATGGCAAAGGTAAATATTAATTCCGTACTATTACTTTTTTATCTTATGACATATATTCTTTGATGATGAAGAGTAGTTACACACACATTTTACCTTGACAGCTTTCAAAGACTATATTATGACAAGCTAACTGCGGTATTCTGCCCAAGGAATCAACGTGTATGTTATGTTAGAAGCTTTATGTCTCTTATTGGATTGTTTTCAGGAACTTTTTATTTTATTTTACATTATATTGTCTTGATAATGTGGAACTTCAAACGTTATCCTTCATTAACTCTAGGTTTTCCATTATTTGCAAAATTTGTAGTTCTCTAGGATTGTCTAATAATGCAGGTTTTCCATGCCGATTGATGCGTTTTTAGCATTGTAGCAACGAACTTTGTAAAGATTGATGACCGAAGATACTTGTTATGTTTATGTATTTTATAGAGCGAGGTAGACATATTCATGTTTTTTTATTGATCTATTTTGTGTTCTTTTAAACATTATTTTTTCAATGCATATTATGAGGAACTTTTTATTTAACAGTCAATTACTGTTAAAAGTAATATCATAGTAGAAACTTTCCTATATTTTTTTTTTATTACAAGTTTTTTCCTCTCCTCTCTTCCTTTCCTCCTTTTCTCCACTCTTCCACTCCTCCACTCTTCCTCTTGTCCTCCACCTCTCTTCCTCCATCCTCTCTTCTTCCTTTCCTCTACTCTTCCCTCCTCTTCTCCTATCTTCCTCATCTCTTCCACTCTTCCTCATCTCTTACTTTCCTTCCCTTCTCCTCTCTTCCTTTCCTCCTCTTCTCCAGTCTTCCAACATGTCTCCACTCTTCATCCTCTCCTCCAATCTTCCTTCTCCCCCTCCACTCTTCCTCCTCTCTTCATTTCCTCCTCTCCTCCACTCAGCCTCCTCTCCTCCAATCTTCCTCCTCTTCTTTTCCTCCTCTCCTCCAATCTCTTCCTTCCTCCTAATCACATCCCCAACCAAAAATAATATAATATTTAAATTCTCAATCCTTACAGGTTTTAAATTTTAATTTCCAAAACTTGAGATATGTTGAGGAGAGTCCTTAGGCATGTAACTTTGATTGGATAGACTTAGTGGCCAACATTCAGCTTTGATACAAAGGAGGCAGACACTCTTTATGTCTATAGATGACATTTTGTACTCATTATTTTTTTTTTAATCTAAAATACATTTTGTACTCATTGTTGATTTAGATACTGATATTGTCGTTTCCTATTCGAAATTATACTCTTCATTTTGATGGCAAAGGTTAGTTTGATGGCAGATTACATGATTAATTTCGTACTATTTCTTTTTTATCTGATGACATATATATAATTCGATGATAAAGGGTAGTTACACACTTACATTGAAATTTTCAATGACTATTATGACAGGTTAACTGCGGTATTCTACCCATGGAGAATCAACAAATATGTTATGTTAAAAGCTTTATATCTCCTATTGGAATGTTTTCATGAACTTTTCATTTTATTGTACATTATATTGTCTTGATAATGTGGAAGTCTCAACATTATCCTTCATTAAATCTAGGGTTTATATTTTCTTGTAGAATGATCATCCTCTTTCATTAATTGCAAAATTTGTAGCTCAATTGGGTTGTCTAATAATGCAGGTTTTTCATATTGGTTGATGCGGTTTTAGCAACGTAGTAATGAACTTTGTAAAGATTGACGACGGAAAATACTTGTTATGTTTATGTATTTTATAGAGCCATGTAAACGTATTTAGATTTTTTTTGTTAATCTATTTTGTGTTGTTTCAAACATTATTTTTTCAATGCATATTAGGAGGAACTTTTTTTATTAGTCAACTCTTGCTAAAAGTAATAATCATAGCAGAAGATTCTTATTTTTTTTTTTTTCTACTAGCTTTCCCTCCTCATATCCTCCTCCTCCCTTCCTCATCCTCAACTCCTCTATTCCTTTCCTCATTTCCTCCTCTCTTCCTCCCTCCACTCTTCCTCCTCACTTGCTCTCCTCCACTCCTCATCCTCTCTTCCACTCTCTTCTTCTCTCCACTCTATCTCCTCCTCTCTTTCTCCTCTCATCTACTCTTCCTCCTCTCCTCCTCCCTTCCTCCTCCGCCTCTCTTACTACTCCGCATTTCTTCCTCCTAGATATACTATTTGTATGCTATACTTTTTATACTATTATATTATTTTTGGTTGAATGTTCTTAGACCTTTAGTACTTCTTTCTCAATTCTTATGTTTTAAATTTTAATATCCAAACCTTGACATTTGTTGAGGAGGAAGGCTTTAAGCATTTACAACTTTCATTGGATAAACTTAGGGCTCGTTTTGATAGTGAGATGAGATGAGATGAGATGAGATTGTTTTAAATGAGTTGAATAAAATATTGTTAAAATATTATTTTGTAATATTATTATTGTTTTGGGACTTGAAAAAGTTAAAATTTTTATTATATTTTGTATGAAAATTTAGAAAAATTGTAATGATGTGATATGAGATTGTTTAAAGGAGGCACACCCTTTCTGGGTCTAAAGATGGCATTTTGTATTATCATTTTGTTTGTATAAAATACTATTTATTGGTCTTAGCCATTCATTCAGGAATAACCTCTCATTTTGATGCAAAGATGGGATGGAAAAAAGTTGATTTAGTATTGTCATTTTCTATTCGATGACTAGGGGTGTAACCAGCCCGGTCCAGTCCGGTTTTGGACAAAATTTAGGACCGAACCGACATGTACCGGTTTTGTATTTTTTAAAATCAGTTATGCCCCAGTTACCCTCCTAAACTGATACCTCCGATTTTACCAGTTTCCGGTTCGGTTTTCTGATTTTTTTTTAAATGTAAAAAACATATAATGAAATGTTATTAATAATTTAATATTTTTTTTATTTAAAACATATGATCAATTAAATTTTCATCTTTAAGATTAAACTTTTATTTTATACATTATAATAACATTATCTTATATATAATTATATTAATAACATATGATCAAACAAATTACAAATGTTCATATTTAAGATTAACATTTTATGTTATAATTTATAAATTATAATATGAGGTTATTTCATATATGATAAATAATTATATATATTATATAGGAATCAAAACTACGGAATCGAAACCGGTCGGACCGGTTTTCACAATATAGGAACCAGTTTCGGACCGGGCAGGTTCAAAACACCAGATCGGTTTAAATTTACACCCCTACTAATGACATATATTCTTCGATGATGAAGAGTAGTTACACACTTTATACTGATAGATTTCAATATTATATATAACAAGCTAAGGTATTCTACCAAAAAAATCAGCAGGTATATTATGTTAAAAGGTTTATGTCTCTTATTGGATTGTTCTCAAGGACTTTTCATTTTTTTTTTTTTTTTACATTTTTTGTCTTTATAATGTGGAAGTTCAAACGTTTTTCTTTATTTAACTCTTGGTTTGTTGTATTTCTTTGTAGATTAATCATACTTTTTCATTAGTTGCAAAATTTGTCGTTCTCTAGAATTGTCTAATAATGCAGGTAAGCTGATTGATGCGATTTTAGTATTGTAGCAATGAACTTTGTAAAGATTGATTATCAAAGATACTTGCTATGTTTTTGTATTTTATAGAGCTAAGTAAACGAATTAAGGTATTTTTATTGATCTATTTTGTGTTCTTTTAGGTATTATTTTTGTATTGCATATTATAAGGGTTTAGCCTAAGGCATCCTTGCGGAATATAGGCTCGTTCACTCCGCCACCCCAGAAATGTGTCGATATAAGAAGGGAAATGTTCAACTGACGAAGTTGGCACTTGCGGGGTTGCCCAAGAGAGTACTTACACTCCTAGTGCCCTCGAATCACTTTGGGGATTTTGGAGCACGTCCCCAAATCTTCAAAGAAGCCGTGATTCCAGGCATCACCATGTCTCCGTGGAGTTGCCAATCTACGAGAAAATCGGGGAAGCCAAGCACCGTGTTCCCATGAATTTGCATCACTCTTTGCCTTGGTCTACAACGCCAGCGAATGAGACTAAGGAGCCAAGTATCGCGTCCCCCCCGGACTTGACTTATCCCTTGCATCAGGCCCACCAAACCAACTAAAAGAAAAAGCAAAAAAAATATATACTATGGAAAAAACAAAGCGAATGGTGAAGGAAAAAGAAAGAAAAATTTTTTTATTAATAAGTCAAAAATGTATATAAAGCATGAGCAAGTAGCCGCAAGGGCGTCCAAAGATACTTTCGGTCAGAGTTCTCTACAAGAAAATGAAATAATGTGTCTAACTTTACAAACAGAGCTACATGAACAAAAACTAAGGTACGAGAGTAATAGGATTATGCTCGAGAGCATTGGGGTCTAGCGCGTAGGCGCATTAAGACCTGGGTCAGGAGCTTCATAATCGGAAGAGAAGGCATCAGTAATCATGTCCATGCCCAAGGTGCAGCCATGCTTGAGCGTGTCAGGGTCTGAAGGGAGGTCACAGGGGTCAAGGGCTCTTAAGTGTGGCTCTAGGGCTCCTGAGTTTGCTTGAGGGTTCTCAAAGATGTGGTCTCGCATCCTTTTGAGGCCTTCAATGTATTCATACGACCAAGCCCGGTCGCAGACAAACATAGCCGACCTCAGTTGCCATGCCAAGCAGGGAACAACCTCATGAACTTGAGACAAATTGCTCCGCAGATCTTCAATGACCATCGCCTGGGTGTCCAGCCTCTTCTCAACTTCCTTTAACTCGTTGGATGCTTAGCCAACCCTCATCTTCTCTTGGTCGACAATGGCTTGGGCAACCGCCAATGAGTCTTCCCATCCTTTCAAACATACAGAAAGGGACTGGCAGTCTTTATCCAACTGCTCAAGCCGCTGGGCCTCAGAGTCTCGACTGCTTTTCAAGTCGGCATTCTCTCACTGCAACTGGCTTAGTGATTCCTCAAGAGCCACCACCTTTGCAGTCAGTTCATCAACTGACCCCTCGGCCGAGCTCCTCATCGCGCTGATGTAGTAAGGACTTCATTACAGACAAGCTTGGCTTTTAATACCTTCCGCCGACAACGGAGTTACTTAACCTGCCCTCGGCTTTTTTTGTGAGCAAGTTGGGCTTTCACTAGTAGGCATAGGACTCCTAAGTAATAAAACAACAAAAAATAACAAACCAATGTGAGAGACCACGAAGAAGAAGCCCATCAAGGATTCGGTCACCCCCATTCGGAAGACTCTGCTCGAGCTCTTCAACCTATGATCGAGCAGAGAGAGGAATGACATCCACAGGGCTCTCTTCGAGGGATGGGCGGTTAGTTACCCCTTCGACAGGGCTGATGGAGGGCAGGGTGAAAAGGTGGCCCTTGTGGTAAAAGAAAGTTCTCTGCCGCTCTACCGGGACTTTGAGGCCCTCCTCTCTCACTAGAGCTTTACGAACTATCTTCCTTGCTCCTCGCCTCCATGACCGCCCCAATATAGCCAACTTTGGCTCCACCCCTCCAGGGGTTCTCTCTCGATAGGCTCCTCAGTCAAGGCAAGGCCACCACCGTCAATGGCTTCGGTGGCAGGAGTAGGGCCTTCTGGTCGCAACTGGGCGCAGAAGGGCTCAGAGGAAGACAACCCCTCCATACTTGGATTGGAACCCCCTGAGTGATCCTCAATAGCACCCTCGAAGACTTGACCCCCTCGATGGCAGACTGCCTGTAGATGGGGAGGAGGGGATCATCTCCATGTTCACCTCGGGAAGAGGCTCCACCTGTGTTGATCGATGGGAAGGTGGTTCCAAAAATGTCCCATAAAAGTGCGTTGAGAGCATATTTGCCTCGCGAGACAACCTGAATGGGCCTTTCGGTGCAGTTGGCACAATGGGGATTGCGACCGTGACAGGCCAGGTGGAGCAGCCAGTGCCTCCAAGACGGCCAATACCTCCAGGACGGCAAGGCTTTTTCCTTCCTGGCTACTTGGTGGATTCAAATGACAGATGGATGGGGTCGGCCATGGGGGAGGCACAAATGGTAGAGGGCGTCGTACCTCAATCAGTGCCGAGTAGGGGTGGGCAAAATTTTCAATTTTTTTACTCTAGCTGAGTGGCTTACAATTTGTGATGGATTCCGGAAGGTGGCTCACGGCTGCCTCAGGTGATGGCAGACAGCAGGGAAATGGGGGAGGTGAACTTCACAAAGCATAGTGTGGACTATGGAGGCAAAGGGAACTGGGGAAGTGTTGTGCAAAAGTGAGGGGGAAAGAAGAGGGTCTTGCGTTTTGGACCCCTTCTCAACAAAATGACATCGTTTACGTTTCCCCTACATTTTGGATCAGCTTGAGTGAAACAACTCCGAACTTCGAACTACGATATTTATTTTTTTTAAAACCAATGCATCAAAATGACGTCTTCCACCATTTGTGCCTCCCCCACTGCCGACTCCATCCATCCGTCATTTGAGTCCACCAAGTACCTAGGGAGGAAAAAGCCTTGTTATCCCAGAGGTACTAGTCGTCCTGGAGGCACTGACCGTTCCTCCTTTCGCAGCCAGTTTGACCAACTGGCCTATCATGGTCGCGGTCCTCGCTACTCCAGCCCTGTCAATGGGCCCACGCAGGTTGTCTCTCGTGGCAAATATGATCCCTCCTCCCATCTATGGGGCAATTTGCCATCAAGGGTCAAGTCCTCGAGGGTGCTGCTGAGGATCACTCAGGGGGTTCCAGTCCAAGTATGGAGGCGTTGTCTTCCTCTGAGCCCTTTTGTGCCCAGCCGCCACCAGACCCCTACTCCTGCCACTACCACCATTGAGATCCTGGTCGCCTCAACCGAGGAGCCTTTCAGGAGAACCTCTAGAGGGCTTTCGGGTGGTTCCTGATCTTGCTGCGAAGAAGACAGCCACTGCTCTCTCTCTCCCATGCCGGTCACCGATTCTCCAGCTGCCAAAGTTAAGGAGGTCGTGGAGGCAAGGAGCAAAGGAGAGAGTTCGTCGAGGGCCACCTTCTCTCCCCTCCCTCCATCAACCCTGCTGAGGGGGTCATGGGCATCGTCGGAGATGTGGGGGTAACTAACCGACCATTCCCATCTCCGCTTGATCACAGGAGGGAGGAGCTCAAGCAGAGTCTCTCAAACGAGTGACTGAATCCTTGAGGTCTCTCGCATTGGTTTGTTCTTTTCTGTTGTTTTATTACTTAGGAGTCTAACGTTGATTATTGGGAGTTTTTGCTTTTATTGCCGACAGGGTGCATCTTGGCTGGCTGCCTTTATTGTGCCTTTGACAACTTCGAAGGCGCCAAGCCTTTTGCTCGCTGGTGTGCCAAGCCTTGCGATGTGCTCAAGGGGAGAGGGTGGAGGAGCTGCTGGAAGTGGAGCTAGTGAAAGCCCAACTTGCTTAGAAAAAGAGCCGAGAGCAGGTTAAGCAACTCCGTCGTCAGTGGAAGGCATTAAAATCCAAGCTTGTCACGGCGAATGAGCAAGGCGAGTTGGCTCGTAAGGAAGCCCTTACTACGTCGGCGACGAGGAGCAATTGGATAAACACTAACAATCCCTTTCTACAGCTTTGAAAGGACAAGAAGACTCGTTGGCAACCGCCCAAGCCACCACCGACCAAGAGAAGAGGAGGGTCGGCCAAGCATCAGACAATTTAAAAGGAGTTGAGAAGAGACTGGACGCCCAGGCGGTGGTCATTGAAGAAGATCTGCAGAGCAACCTATCTCAAGTTCAGGAGGTTGTTCCCCCCGCTTAGCATGGTAGCTTAGGTCGGCTGTGTTCATCCATGACTAGACTTGGTCGTACAGAGATCGGGGTAAGTCGTCGGGTCAGGCCAGCGCTAATCCCACTCTTCACTATGGCGAAGGTCGAGGTAAGTCGTCGAGTACCAGAGGGGCTTGACCCACTCTCCATCGCGGGAGGGATGAGATGGCCTTAAGGCATATCTTGCCTTCTACCTCCCGTTTACTGGGTAGTTTGGGACTGGACTCGTTCCCGCCTGTTGACGCTCACGAGGAAGGTAAATATCGAGCAGCCGTGGGTTGGCCCGCTCTTTCCCGAAAGAAGTATAGAGCAGCCTTAGGCGTAACTCATCTCTTTGGTTCCTCACGGGGAGGTAAGAGTAGTTGTCGATTGAGATTTTCTTTGATGGAGATTATTTTGACGAAGATTACGCTGATGATGGAGTAAAGATTTGAGATAGGCGAGACACATTTTATCCTTAAAAAAGCTACATTCTTATTAATAGAATTTATGCTATCGACATGGAGAATAAATTACAAGTATATGGTTCTTCTTTCATAGTGAAACTCCCATAGATGCTCTATGTCCTATGGGCTTGGACCATGTGCACCCCACCGTCCCTCGGTTTCAATTCCTGCGTGTAACACTCCCGCGCTAGGACCTGTTCTCCTCAAACTTCTTCCACCCCCTGAGAGGTCGGGAAATTCATCTTCAAGTGATAGGTCGATGTTACTACCCTTAGACTGTTGAGGGTGAGTCTGCCAATTATGGCGTTGTATGACGAATGAGCCTTCACCACCAGGAAGTCAAACATGACAGAGCCATCGAGGGGTAGCTGCCTGCCAAGACGGATAGCATGATAGTTCCAACCGGCTAGACCATGTCCCCAAAGAAACCTTTCAGCAGCATAAGGGCTGGTTAGAGTCAGGAGGCATCTATCCTCATTCGTGTAAAGGCTTCCCAGAACAGGATGTCTGCTGAGTTGCTGTTGTCGATAAGGATCCTCCTAGTGGTGCAGTTAGCGACTAGCATAGTTACGACTAGGGCATCGTCGTGCGGGTAGAGGACCCCCTCCAAAGGAAATGGTCGGGGTCGGGTCGTTTCTTCTGTACTTGGTGGGGTGGCACTCTCCCGAATACATTTCTTAGTATCTCGCTCGTCTAGCGTGCACCTTTCACCCGAATGAGGTTGCTCCCCTGCCGGCGAACTCCTATGCGATGGTTCTGATTTCCCCTAATGGTGGCCCTTCTTGATGTGGTGTGCGAGGGTGATCATGCTGAGGTCCCTGTACAGCCACCCTTTGCCTCGGGCTCCCTTCCTTCCTTGGCCTTCTAACTCTCTTCACACTTTTTTCCTGTGATCTCTGCCTCCACTCCTGCTTTGGCCTTCAAGTGGAAGGGTACCGTAGCCTTGGCTGCCCAGCAGGTTCTCTTCCTTCTTTCAAGGAAAGACAATTTTCGGTGTTATGAGTGGGTGGTAGGTGCAATAACAGCGGTTGGCGCCCTTGTAATCGTCTTTTTGGGTGGGTTAGCAGTCGTCTTTCTGGATGGCGAGCGCTGGTCAGTCAAACCAAAGCCCCAGGCCCCTTAGGGGCTTCTTCTCTTCTGCTGTCACACGATCCTTTCTCTATCTTCTCGTCGGCCTTCCCTTTCTCCTCTCTACCTGTTCTAGTTCTTTCCTCCCTGGTTCGGTCAAGGCCTAAAGTGTATACTCAACATTGATATAGTTGTCGACTTGATCCATGAATTCTCACAGCGTGATTGGAGTTCTCCTTGTCAATTCTGGCATGAACTGGGATCGGCGCCACACTCCTCTCAGGAGCGCCGCCAAAGTTACCTTTTCGTCTAGGTGGTCTGTAGTCATTTGTTCTTTGTTGAACCTAGACAGATATGCCTTCAGGTTCTCATCTTCCCCCTACTTGATGGTGAGAAGGTATGCCACGGGGCATCTCCTTTTTCGGTTCGCCATAAATTGTGTGAGGAATAGTCAAGCCAGCTCCCCAAAGCCATCTATGGACCTGGGTGCCAATGACTCAACCATATTCTCGCTAGCCCCCTCAAGGTCAGCGGGAAAGGCCTGCAGGCCACATCTCCCAGGAACCATGCAGAGTCATGCGGGCTCTGAAGGTTTCCAGGTGTTCAAGGGAATGATCTCTAGTCCCTTTGTACGTGTCCATGAGGAGCACTCTGGTGATAAGGGCACGACCATTACCTCCTCACTGTAAGGTAGGCCCGTACTGGTGAGCAATTGGTCTACTGGTGATGATGTGTCCATCTTCCTTGCCATCTCTTCATACTTTCCTTTGAGGTTACACAGCTCGTCCTGCATGTTTTTCCTTTCTTCCTCAACTTCACATCCTTCTCTTGCATTCCTGGATCCCACGTGCTTGTTGTTGGGTTCCACTTCATTTTCTAGCTCGTTAGTGGCTACTTTAAGCGTCTCGTTCTCCTTTCGGAGGGTCTCCACCTCGATAGTTAGTTTTCCCACCAGTTGTTCCATTGCGGCAAGAGTTTTGCTTCCATGTTTGTCCAGTTTTGCATGCCTTTGGGCCGAGTTCCAGGAACTCGGATCTTCGGACTTTCACATGCACACTTAAACAAACACGAAGAATGGGGGGCCTTGGTGGTGGTCAGGGAGTCTCTGATGCCAAAATCAATATATTTTCTTAGTAGTTTGTGCATAAGTTTAGAAAGATCAGATAATCTTCGTACATGAGGATCGACTTTTATACGAGGTTCTCGAGTGGGGACCGCCCATCCATGAATTTGATAAACCTTTTGTCATTTCCACTGTTCATTTGTCAGAATCCTTTAATGTGGCGTGGCTTCCTGACTTGCTCTATCCTACTGGCATTCCCTATTAAGCCTCTTTTTATGCTTACTGTCAGGAGATCAAGGATTCTCATATTTCCCGCATACCTACCTGTTCAGGTTTCATAGGGCAGGTTGTCATCGGGATGGTGTTAGGGCGGCGAGTCCCATCTATGCCTACCATCCACTTCCTTTGGGTGTAGATTACTTCAGGGGTGAGTTTTTCTTGTAGGCCATGTACTCTGCAGAGGTCCATTGACTCCTTTGGAGAAGAGTCGCAAGTCTCAATTGGGCCTGGTCGGGCTCTCCGACTCACTTCCCAAGTAGCCTTCCGTGGACTTGCTTTAAGGGCCGATAGGGGAAAAATCCCCTACATCAAGGTTTGGAAATTAAGATGTACTAAAATATCACATCCAATCAAAAATAATATAATATTTAAAAATATAACATACAAATAGTATCTAGGAGGAGAGGAAGATTGGAGGGAGGAAGAATAATAATGGAGGAGAGGGAGAGTAGAGGTAGAGAGAGGAGGAAAGGAGGAAGAGTGGAGGGAGGAAGGGAGGATGAGGAGGAGAGGAAGGAAAAAACTAGTAATAAAAAAAGTGTAGAAAATATTCAGCTATTATATTACTTTAGCAGTAATTGACAGTTAAAAAAAGTTCCTTATAATATATGCATTGCAAAAATAATGTCTCAAAGAATACAAAATAGATCAATAAAAAAACCTAAATACTTTTTTCTCTGTAAAATATATAAACATAGCAAGTATCTTCAGTCATCCATTTTTACAAAGTGTGTTGCTGCATGTCTAAAATCACATCCGACATGGAAAACCTGAACTATTGGACAATCCTACCGAACCACAAATTTTTCAACTAAAAGAATAGAGTGATTAATCTACAATGAAATAAAACAAATGTAGAGTTAATGAAGGAAACGTTTGAACTTCCACATTATCACAAAAATATACTGTAAAATAAATTGGAAAGTTCGTGAGAACAAATAAGAGACATAAATCTTCTAGCATAATATAGATGTCGATTCCTTGGATAGAATACCACAGTTAGCTTGTCATAATATAGTTGTTGAAAGCTGTCATTGAAGAATATTTGTCATTAGTTAAAAAAGTAATAGTAGGGAATTAATCATGTAATCTGCCATCAAACTATTTACCTTTTCTGTTTAAATGAGGATTCTAATTTCGAATAGAAAACTACACTATAAATACCTAGATCAACCTATCTTCATCTCTTCATATTTGCATCATAATGAAAGTGAATGAAGGGCTAAATAAATAGTATTTTATACAAACAAAATGATGAGTACAAAATGCCATCTATAGACCTAGAGAGCGTCTGCCTCCATTGGATCATACCTGAAGGCCTCCTCAATAAATTAAGGTTTTCAAATTAAAATTTAAAACCCGTAAGAATTGATAAATAAATACTAAAAGTCTAATCACATCCAACCAAAAATAATATAATATTTAAAAATATAACATATGAATAGGAGGAAGAAATGTGGAGAAAGAAGGAGGAAAGAGTGGAGGAGAGAAAGAGAGGAGGAAGAGTTTGGAGGGAGGAAGAGAGAAGGAGACGAGCAAAGGGAAAAGTAAGAGTGGAGGAGAGAATGAAGAGGAGAGGATGATGACATTGATACTAGTATGAGCATGAGCAAGGGGAGAGGAGGAGTGGAGGAAAAAAAATAGTAATAAAAAAAATATAGGAAATCTTTTACTATTATATTACTTTTAGCAGTAATTGACTGTTAAAACAATGTTCCTCATAACATGCTTTGGAAAAATAATGTCTTAAAGAACAAAAAATAATAAAACAATCTGAATACGTTGACCTGACTCTATTAATAAAATAGCAGATATCTCCTGTCATCAATCTTTACAAAGTTCATGGGTACATTACTATTAGACAATCATACTGAACAACAAATTTTGCAACTAATGGAAGAAAATGATCTACAAGGAAATATAAAAACCTTGTTGAGTTAATGACAGACAATGCCTCAAAGAACACAAAATAGATAAATAAAAAAACATGAATACGTTTACATCCATCATCAATCTTTACAAAGTTCATTGCTACATTATTAGACAATTCTAAAAAACTACAAATTTTGCAAATAATGGAAAAGTATAATTAATCTACAAAGAAATATAACAAACCTAGAGAGACATTATCAAGACAATATAATGTAAAATAAAATAGAAAATTCTTGAAAATAATACAATAAGAGACATAAAGCTTCTAACATAACATACATGCTATTCCTTGGACAGAATTCCACAGTTAGATAAATAAATGTCATTAGATTAAAAAAAATGATAGAACGTAATTAATTATGTAATTTTCCATCAAGTTATTTTTACCTTTGCCGTCTAAATGAGGATTATAATTTCGAATAGAAAACGACAATATAAAGTACCTAAATCAATCATTTTTCATCCTTTCATCTGTATATCAAAACGAAAGGTATTCCAAAATGAAGGGCTAAGACCTATAAATAGTATTTTATACAAACAAAATGATGAGTACAAAATGCCACCTATAGACCTAGAGAGCATTGGCCTCCTACGGATCGAAGCTAAAGGACTCCAAAACAAATTCAACATACAACATACAAATCTAGGAGGAAGAAATGTGGAGTAGTAAGAAAAGATGTTATCAGATAAAAAAATGATAGACCTAGGGAGTGTCTGCCTCGTTTGGATCAAACCACTAACTTTAAGTCTATCCAATCAAGGTTGTACATGCCACTCCTCAACAAATGTCAAGGTTTGGAAATTAAAATTTAAACCCGTAAGAATTGAGAAAGAAATATTAAAAGTATAAAAACATCCAACCAAAAATAATATAATATTAAAAGTATAGCAAACAAATAGTATCTAGGAGGAAGAGATGCGGAGTAGTAAGAGGAAGAGTGTAGGAGAGGGAGAGGAGAAAGAGTGGGCAAGAAAGAGAGAAGGAAATGAACAGAGGAGGAAGAGTTGAGGAGAGAGGAGGAAGATAAGAGAAGAGAATGAAGAGTGGAAGAGAGGGAGGGAGGAGGAAAGGATGACGAGTGGATGGAGGAAAAAAGGTGGGGGGAGAGGAGGAAAAGGAGAGAAGGAAGACTCGAGAAGAACAAGAGATGAGGAAGAGAAGGATAGGAGAGAGGGAGAGAGTGGAGAAGAGAAAGACTCGAGGAAAGGAAGAGTGGGGGAAAGAAGGAAGAGTGAGGAGAGAGAGAGATGAGGAAGGATGGATGGAGGAAGAAATGAGAAGATGAGGAAAGGAAGAGAGAATGAAGAGTATAGAAGAGAAGAAAGAGAGTAGGAGAGGAGGAAAAGTGGAGAAGATGAGGAAGAGATGAGGAGAGGATGAGTGGAGGGAGGAAGAGAGGTTTTTGGGAGGAAAGGAAGAGAGGAAGAAGAGTGGAGGAGAGGAAGAGTGGAAGGAGTAAAAGACGTGGAAGAGAAGAGGAGGGGATGAGGAAGATGGGTGGAGGGAGGAAAGGAAAAGAAGATGAGAGGAGGAGTACGATGAGGAAAGGAGGAGGAGGGGAAAGAGAAAAACTAGAAAAAAAAATATAGAAAATCTTCTATTATGATATTACTTTTAGCAGTAATTGACTGTTGTTAAAAATAATTCCTCATAATATGCATTGCAAAAATAATGTCTCTAAGAAAATAAGTCTATCCAAGGAAGAGAGCATCTACCACCCTTGGATCAAAGCTGAACGTTAGTTACTAAATCTATCCAATCAATGTTGTACATGCCTAAAGACTCCTCAACAAATCTCAACATTTGAAAATTAAAATTTAAAACTCCTAAGAATTGAGAAAGAAATACTAAAAGTCAAATCACATCAGACCAAAAATAATATAATATTTAAAAATATAACATAAAAATAATATATCTAGGAGGAAGAAATTTATAGTAAGAAATGAGGATAGGAGGAGGAAGCGAGTAGGAGAGGAAGAGTGGAGGAGAGGAAGAGGGAAAGAGGTGGAGGAAGTGGAAGATGAGGAAGGGAGCAGGAGGGAAAAGCTAGAAATAAAAAAAAAATGGAAATCCTCTGTATGATATTACTTTTAGCAGTAATTGATTGTAAAAACAAAGTTCATCATAATATGCATTGCAAAAATAATGCATCAAAGAACACAAAATAGATTAATAAAAAAAACATGAATACACCAGGCTCTATAAAATACATAAATATAGCAAGTAACTTCCGTATTCAATATTTACAAAGTTCATTGCTACAATGCTAAAACCGCATCAACCGACTAGAAAAACCTGCATTATTAAACAATCCTAGAGAACTCCAAAGTTTGCAACTAACAGAAAAATATGATTAATCTACAAAGAAATATAACAAACCTAGACTTAATGAAGGAAAATGTCTGAACTTCCAAGTTATCAAGACAATATAATGTAAAATAAAATGAAAAGTTCCTGAAAACAATCCAATAAGAGACATAAAACTTCTAACATAATATACATGCTGATTCTTTGGGTAGAATACAACAGCTAGCTTGTCATAATATATTTATTGAAAGCTTATGGTAGAGTGTGTAACTACCCTATATCATTGAAAAATATGTCATCAGATAAAAAATTAATAGTACGGAATTAATCATGTAATCTGCTATCAAACTTTTACCTTTGCCGTCTAAATGAGGATTATAATTTCAAATAGAAAACATTTTATCATCCCTTCATCTTTGCATCAAAATGAAAGGTATTCCTGAATAAAAGACTAAGACCTACAAAGAGTATTTTATACAAACAAAATAATGAGTACATGCGTAAGGCCTCTCCCCTCAACAACTGTCAATGTTTGAAAATTAAAATTTAAAGCCCAAGAATTGAGGAAGAATTACTAAAAGTCTCACAACCAACCAAAAATAACATAATATTTAAAAATAAAACATACAAATAGTATATCTAGGAGGAAGACTTGTGTAGTAGTAAGAGAGGAGGAGAGAAGTAGAAGGAAGGAGGAGAGGGGGAAAGGTAAAGTGGAGGGAGGAAGAGTGGATGGAAGAAATATAAGAGGAAAAGAGGAAAGGACGAGAAAGGAGGAGATGAAGAGTGGAGGGAGGAAGATAGGTGGAGGCGAGGAGAAAGAGGAAGAGTGGAAGAATGGAGGGAGAAAGTGAGGAAGAAAGGAAGAGTAGAGGAGAAAATGAAGAGAAGAGTAGAGGATGAGGAGTAGGATGATGAGGAAGGGAGGAGGGAAAAAACTAGAAGTAAAAAAAATATCGTAAATCTTCTGCTATGATATTACTTTTAGCAGTAATTGACTGTTAAAAAAAAGTTCCTCATAATGCAAAAATAATGCCTCGAAGAACACAAAATAGCTCAATAAAAAAACCTAAATACATTACCCTGGCTCTATAAAATACATCAATATACTAAGTATCTTCCATAATCAATCTTTACAAAGTTCGTTATTACAATACTAAAACCGCATCAATCGGCTTTGAAAACCTACATTATTAGACAATCCTATAGAATCACAAATTTTGCAACTAATGAAAAAGTATGATTAATCTACAAAAAATATTACAAACCTAGAGTTAATGAAGGAAAACGTTTGAACTTCCACATTATAAAGACAATAAAATGTAAAAAAAAAAAAAAAAATGTAAAGTCCTTGAAGAAAATTCAATAAGAATACCTACTGATTCTTTGGGCAGAATACCATAGTTAGCTTGTTATAATATATTATTGAAAGCTATCAATATAAAGTGTCTAACTACACTTCATCATCGAAGAATATATGTCATCAGATAAAAAAATAATAGTACAGAATTAATCCTGTAATCTGCCATCAAACTCTTTACCTTTGTCGTCTAAATGAAGATTATAATTTCGAATAGAAAATAATAATATATACCTAAATCAACTTTTTTTCATCCAAAGATCTTTGCATCAAAATGAGAGGTATTCCTGAATGAATGGCTAAAGACTTATAAATAGCATTTATACAAACAAAATATACAAAATGCCATCAATAAACCTAGAGAGGGTATGTCTGCCTCCTTTGGATCAAAGCTGCAAGCTAGCCACTAAGTTTATCCAATCAAAGTTGTACATGCCTAAAGCCTCCCTCCTCAACAAATGTCAAGGTTTGGAAATTAAAATTTAAAACGTAAGAATTGAGAAATAAATACTAAAAGTTTAAAAACATTCAACCAAAATAATATAATATTAAAATTATAACATACAAACAGTATATCTAGGAGGAATAAATGTGGAGTAGTAAGAGAGGAAAAGAGAAGGAGGAGAAGAGGAGGAAGAGTAGATGAAAGGAGAAAGAGTGGATAGAGAAAGAGAGGATGAGAGGTGGAAGAGAGGATGAGGAGAAGGAGTGGAGGAGAGCAAGGGAGGAGGAAGAGTGGAGGGAGGAAGAGAGGACGAGGAGGAGAAGGATAAGGAAGGGAGGAGGAGGATACAAGGGGGGAAACTAGTAGAAAAAAATATAAGGAATCTTCTGCTATGATATACAATAATTGGCTGTTAAAAAAAAATTCTCATAATATGCATTGAAAAAATAATGTCTCAGAGAACACAAAATAGATCAACAAAAAAATCTGAGTACATTTACCTAGCTCTATAAAATACATAAACCTAGCAAGTATCTTCCATCATCAATCTTTACAAAGTTCATTACCACATTGCTAAAACCGCATCAACCGGTATGGAAAACCAGCATTATTAGACATTCCTATTGAGCTACAAATTTTGCAACTAATGAAAGAGTATGATCATTTTACAGGGAAATATAAAACCTAGACTTAACGAAGGATAACGTTGAAACTTCCACATTATCAAGACAATATAATAAATGAAAAGTTCAAGAAAACATTCCAATAAGAGATATAAAGCTTCTAACATAACATACCTGATGATTCCTTGGGCAGATAATACCACAGTTAGCTTGTCATAATATAGTCATTGAAAGTTATCAATGTAAAGTGTGTTACTACACTTCATCATCGAAGAATATATGTCATCAGATAAAAAAGTAATAGTATGAAATTAATCATGCAATCTGGCATCAAACTATTTACATTTGCCGTTTAAATGAGTACAATTTCAAATAGGAAACAACAATATCAGTACCTAAATCAACCTTTCTTCATCCCTTTATCTTTGCATCGAAGTGAAAGGTATTCCCGAATAAAAGACTAAGACCTATAAAGAGTATTTTATACAAAAAATAATAATGAGTACAAAATGTCATGTATAGACCTAGAGAGCGCTTGCCTCCTTTGTATCAGAGTTGAAGCCTAGCCACTAAGTCTAATCCAATCAAAGTTGTACATGCCTAAGGCCTCCTTAACAAATCTCAAGATTTGGAAATTAAAATTTAAAACCCGTAACAAGTGAGAAAGAAATACTAAAAGTTTAATCACATCCAACAAAAAATAATATAATATTTAAAAATATAACATGCAAATAGTATATCTAGGATGAAGAAATGTGTAGTAGTAAGAGAGAAGGAGGAGGAAGAGGTAGCGAGGAGGAGAAGAGGAAGAGAGGAAGAGTGAAGGTAGTAAGAGAGGTGGAGGAGAGGAGTATAGGAATAGTGGAAGAGTGGAGGAAAAGGGGATATGAGGAAGAGTGGAGAGAGGGAGAAAGGACGAAAGGAGGAAGAGAGGTGGAGAAGAGGAGGAGAGGAGGAAGATTGGAGGAGAGGAAGAGTGGAGGCGTGGAGGAAGAGTGGCGGAGGGGAGGAAGAGAGGTGGAGGAGAGGATGAAGAGTGGAGGAGTGGAAGACTGGAGAAGAGAAGGAAAGGAAGATTGGATGAGAGGAGGAGGAGGGAAAAGACTTGTAATAAAAAAAATATAGAAAATTTTCTGCTATAATATTACTTTTAGCAATAATTGACTGTTAAAAAAAGTTTCTCATAATATGCATTGCAAAAATAATGCCTCAAAGAATAAAAAATAGATCAATAAAAAGAAATTAATATGTTTACCTCGCTCTATAAAATACATAAACATAGCAAGTATCTCCCGTCATCAATATTTACAAAGTTTGTTACTACAATGCTAAAAGCACATCAACCGACATGGAAAACCTGCATTATTAGACAATCCTAGAGAACTACAAATTTGGCAAATAATGGAAAAGTATAATTAATCTACAAAGAAATATAACAAACCTAAAGTTAATGAAGGGAAACGTTTGAAGTTCCACATTATCAAGACAATATAATGTAAAATAAAATAAAAAATTCCTGAAAACAATCCAATAAGAGACATAATGTTTCTAACATAATATACCTGCTGATTCTTTGGATAGAATACCGCAATTAGCTTGTCATAATATATTTATCGAAAGTTGTTAGTGTAAAGTATGTAGCTACCCTTCATCATCAAAGAATATATGTTATCAAATAAAAAAATAATAGTATGGAATTAACCTGTAATCAACCATCAAACTATTTACCTTTGCCGCTAAATGAGAATTATAATTTCGATAGATAACGACAATATAAGTACATAAATCAACCTTTCTTCATCCCTTCATCTTTGCATCAAAATGATGTGCAAAAGATGAGCCAAAAGTACTCACTGCAGAAAGACTCTGGAAAAAGGGTTTAACAACAATGATGAAATGATTACAATACTTGCAATCACCAGTTACCCAACAAATTATCTCTAACATGTTTCACATATGAATTTATCTCTAGAAAATAGAATTAGTTTTTAACTGTATTGCTTTTTTGCATGACTACCTAACGTAAACAAAGTTCACTCAGCTTAACGAGGCACTTCAAAAAAAAAAAGTAGGAAATCATCTTTAAAAAATTAAGAGTCTCCTGTGGTTTCAACAGAGGAGGCAAACGGCAAATACACTTGCAAATGACACACTTGTGCATGCATAATATTTGGAGTTAAAAGACCATAAGCCTCTATCCTATTCCAACTTAAGAGGACAATTCCAAGGTGTCTTTTTTTTTTTTTTGATAAGTTTAAAAATTATATTATAATAATAATTTATTTAACTTTCAACAAAATATTTCATCTATCTCATCTCATCACAATTCCAAGGTGTCTTACGAGGAGCCCTATATAAATTCTCAAGCATACAGATTATCCTATCAAATGAGGTCATGCACAATTACTAACACTAGGTGTTTATTTAAGCAGTTGGTTTGATATGATGTACACTAATAGAAGAGTCGTTGCCTCACGGATCAGGTTCTTCTATTAAAACCACAAAGAATTGAAAGCAAAAATGAAAATCAATTTACCCTTATGAAGCCTGTCAATATTTAAAAAATTAAAGCAATTACAATGGAAAATCACACGTGCTTATTATTACATTAATATACCAACTCAAAAGTCATTAGACACAACAAACCTGAAGAAAGAGATCTGTTATGGAATTGTAATCAATTCAACAACCTCCCTCCATTTGAGACATCATTAACGCAAAGTTAACAGCTCCCTACATTCCAAAAGTAAGTATTAGCTCCATGGTTCCAGAAAGAAAAGGTCCGTGATGGGTAAATATTAAGTTGATTAAACATGGTTCAAAGATATTGTTTTTAAAGGCAAAATATGGTTTCAAGATTTTCTCCTTATCCAAAAAATAATACTTTTATACTACAACACAGTTATTCAGAAACAGGTAAATGGAAAACATACGAAAGGAAAAGTTTTGGCTCCAAGAGGATTTGTTATTTGCTCAAGTTTCAACTCGTTTGTTTTCACAGATGAGATGAATTGAGATGAAAGTTTAAAGTTGAATAAAATATTGTTATAATATATTTTTTTTAATGTTATAATATTTTTTTTTAATATTATTTTTATTTTGAAATTTGAAAATGTTGAATTGTTTATTTTATTTTGTGTAGGAATTTGAAAAATTGTAATGATTATTAGATAATTTTAGATGAAATGAACTGAAAAGAGTTGTAAACTAGTAAGTACTAAAACAACAAAACAAACAAACACAGATATATAGTCCAATACCTAAGGATCTGAACGAAGGAATAGTTAATCTGGATTGTACCCAACCTAGAGGAATAAAGAAACAATGAAATGATCAGACATGAAATAAGTATACAAAAATAAATGATAAATCATATCATAATAAAAGTAATGCAATCAATCACAATAGCGACAATGATTAAAAGAAAAAGATATCTTCACCTGTTTTGAATATATCAAAATTTTATCAAATCCCGTTTGTTCAGCAAAATGAGCAATGACTTTTGGAGTTGCTCTGGCTTGAATGTATATTTTCTATGCGAGATCGTTATCCAGTCTTCAATGGAACAGAATAGAATGAACACCACAATAAATAAATAATTGCAAATACGGCAGCATTGGGATAAAGTAAATGAGTAACTCAATAAATTCGTTTCAGAAGTATCTTTCATATATTTGAATCTCAAATTGCACATCAAACCTTCACGAGATCCCGTAGTTCCTCACTGCATTCATGCTTATCCTCTACCAACCAATTCTCCAAAAGATTCTTTTTGTTTTGGTTCACAACAAGGCGTGATAATTCCAACTACTCAAAAGAATTGAGCTTTCCTTTTGTCAAAGTGTCCCGAAATACTCCTACAGAGGTGGCGTCCGCCCAGCCTGGACAGGAACACTAAACACAGTAAGATACCAACTTTATATGCCAAGACTCTTACAAGAAATGTTCCATTCAGGAAGGAAACATGAACAAAAAACTCGAGGCAGATACCAAGATTTCACCCGAGCTCAATTCAAATAGTATCTTTCATGTAACTATGGCTGATTAGGGGAATTTGTTTTTACCTGCTGGTTCACATATTTGCAAACAAGTAACATGCAAAATAGAAGTTTGCTCCTACAGTACGTCTTATTCAGTAACTACCAAAAAATGCATAACTTAGAGCCCTCAAGAAAGAGGAGCAATCCTTTTTTTTTTTTTTTTAACAGGAACAATCTTATGTAGCAACATTCAGTTCCAGCAAAAGAAAGATCCAGATACACAATGAATGTCAAACTGGACAACAGAGACAGTAACGAGAGAGAAGGCCAATACAACCAATGCTTACAAAGATCCTGAATGGCCAGAAATCAAATGGAGACAACTTGACATGGATGAAGAACATTGAAGCAATGAAATATTAGTAGCCAACAAAATGTGTTTGATTGAAAAAAAAAATTGAAAGGTAAGATGTGTTTGATTGGAGAATCAATATGTAAAACCTGGAATTTGGCAACTGTGTCCGGTGTTCAGAGGATTCCTTGGGGGAACAACGCGGCAAGTTCTGCAGCTTCTTTGTACTTTGTTTCGGAAAATAGTTCTTGGAAACGTTGGACAACCTGAAACCCAAAACCGAGCATCCCCGGATTTTCAATATTATAAGAAGGCACAGAGCAATAAATAATTCAAACTCTAATTTTATATTCACATACAAGCAGTTAAAGAATAAAAACGTGTAATTAAAAAACTTATTACCATTCAATATATGCAACACAAACATCATTTATTCTATCATTGTGAAACCAGTATTCATCTATATTTTCCATAATTTTTCTCGTCTCCACTAAGATTTCAGTAATTCGCAACACAAAGCCACACCTGTCCTGACCTTTTTTATTTTTTATTTTTTTCTAAGTTGTCTCGGCAATTTTTTCTTTCTTTTTTTTACAATTGATCTTTTAGTGTAAGGCCTAGGCGACGTGTTGAGACCCAGTCCATCAAATTTTATTCAATTTATAATGAGTTTTACAACCAAGATACCTATTTCCAGCTTGCATGACAGAAAACCAAATCCATAACTGACTTTACATACATACATATATTAAGAACAAAAATTTCTCTGGAACAGAGAAATCTATAGGTATGTATATGGAATTTGGAATTTGGAATGTGATAGGTAAAACCTATTCCAACCCATGTATACATTCGGTTATATCAA
The DNA here is from genome assembly GCA_003123785.1 of Pterocarya stenoptera. Taxonomy (NCBI): domain Eukaryota; kingdom Viridiplantae; phylum Streptophyta; class Magnoliopsida; order Fagales; family Juglandaceae; genus Pterocarya; species Pterocarya stenoptera. The sequence goes on from QEOT01006926.1 coordinate 141,971, forward strand.
TGTTCCTTTCTAAACATAGCTCTTCACCACTCCATGGAAATAGCAAACGAAGAACATATCATAAGTCATTTTAAGGAAACCAGAACATTGAATAGACAGAGAAAATGAAGGCATTACTAGACAATTCTACCTATGTCACTAAAAACAAAAGGAAGAACAAACAACCAAAAGGTAGTTAGAAAGAAATAGCAAGTTCACCTGGCTGGGCACCATAGTCCAAGATAGCTTATAAGGTGTTATCAGAATGACAGGCAAAAGAGAGCGATTAAATTCATCAAGAATTTGGATAACAAGCATAAGTAGAGTAACACCCCGATTCCAGAGCCCTCCACCCTCCATGGCATGATTCTAAATTGAAGTAACAACAGTCTCCACCCTCTCAAATTCGAGCACGAACATGCTCCATGACAAGCCTTAAAATTGATAGAATGATTGATTTAAAAAAAAAAAAGAAAAAAAATGATTTAAATTCAAACGATTCATAGGTAAAAGCCTACTAGCAACTAGACGATACGGGACATGCCTTCGATGATCACCCTGAGCATCAATAAATCTCATCCACCAAGAATAATGTAGCGAAAAAAGTGCCGGCCTTAAGGTCTCCCTCACAGCCATTACAGTTGCCGTCTTTCTTGGGCCCAAAGCTAAAAGACTAAATATATAATAAAAAAATAAAAGAATGAACTAAAAAATCAATGATAAAAATAAACGAAATTACAGAAGATTTGGTATTCAAAAGATTTTACATGAGGGAGTTAGGACCTTTTGTCTTCTCACTCGAGCAACAATCGAAAAGAGAGCAGGGCCACGTTTGGGATCAGGTCCAATTGTGAATCTCTTAGCCGAGTCAATGAAAATCCCTTTGGCAAAGAATACAAATCGGACCAGCAACAGATTTACTACAATGCTTACAGTTCGGATCATCGATCGAATGCGTCTTGATCGCCGTGAAAACCACCCTTCTCTCCATTGAAGCATGAGCCACAATAAACCATCACTCTCTCGAATGGCTACCTATTTGTGTGAGGAATCCTGGAAAAGTAAATATACAGGCGCGTGTGTGTATGTATATATATATGTATATATATACATATATATACATATACACACAAATATCGCATGCGTGAACGTGGGAGGGGAAAGGGGGGACATCTGTATCTTCTCGTGTTCTTTCATCACTGGAAGATTACAACGGCTATTTTTTGGATTTTGTTTAAAATTCAAATTAAAACCACGGTAACTAGCTATATTATTCAGCCTTCGAAGAGTAAATTAGTGATTCAGGTGAAATAACGATTGGCGATCGGCCAAATGGAGTATCAGCTTTTGTCGAGAATTTCTTTTTAACTCTTTTATCTCTTAAAAACAAGTATAAATCATCTACAACATTATGTTCACAGCCAATCTTTTAACGACAAGAACGTCAAATCGTTTAAATTATTTCTTTCTTAGTAGATGTTTTTCACAAAATATAAATTTCTATTTTAAGCTCGATTGTAATTTTTTATTGATGAACTCAAAGGAAACGTAAGTCTAGTTTATTGTAAATTCTTACTTTTTGAGATAACAAAAAAAATCCGTCATATCAAACTAACGTCAATGCCTTGATATAAATTTATAGATTTTTCTTTATTTGTTGCCGATTAATCATGTAGTTTCACTTGCTGAAATGTTAATGATAACCTAAATGACACCCGACACTACGATGGTTTCGTGACATGGGTATGTGAAGTTCACGTAATAACTGATTAAGCGTGCAAGATCTGTGCTAGTAACCAATTAGTATGACTTTATGGTATAAATTATAAAGAGATGGAAAGGTTATCCCATTAGTCCTCAAGTTCCTTTAAGATCTTTGGACTAATCTTTGTCACAAATAGTGGCAGAGAGTCATGCATGGCCTGATATTAATATACCGCTTGGATAGTGAGTTAAAATGAGAAGTTCAAAGTTGAAAGTTGAATAAGATATTGTTAGAATTTTCATTTTTAATATTATTATTATTATTTTGGGATTGAAAATATTGAATTATTTATTATATTTTGAGTAAAAATCTAAAAAAATTGTAATGATATGATGAAATGAAATTAAACACTTTTTATATCCAAATGGGGGTTACAAAATGAAGCATGATTAGCTTTAGCCTTTCTTTTTTTAAGAGATTTGTTTATTAGGTCATTTACCTACAAGTTAACTGCTCGTGAACCCGAGAATCATGTAGAGGCTAAGAAAAGAGAAATTTGTGTATGTAAATAAGCTCATCAGCTAGCTAGTGTATTTTGGACTCTATTTAAGACCGATACATTGGACCGATAATGTATTTTGCCTTTTTATTAAAAGAAAAGACAAAATGGACTATCGGTCTAATAAGCATTTTTCATCTTTTTTATTAACTTTTTTTTATTTTCATCCAGCAAAATGCAAGAACAAAAACATTTGATAATGAAATGCTTGCTGAATGTTGATCAGTTAATTTAGAAGAGTAGATACTTTTCATATTCTTTAAAAACTTAATAAAGTGTTAGTTGAAGCTACATTCTCAAGAAGTTAAAACCTAAATCCAGAAATATCATTAATCGTCATTTGGTTAAACAGTTCAGATGAGATTAAATTAGATGTTTTGTTGAAAGTTGAATAAAATATTGTTATAATATAAATTTTTAATATTATTTTTATTTTGGGATTTCAACAAGTTGAATTGTTTATTATATTTTATATGAAAATTTAAAAAATTTGTAATAATTATATGATATGAGATGACATAACATGAGATTAGTGGTGCTAGTAGCCCTCTACGGGGCGGGGCCACCCCTTCCCCGCCCCCGTCCATACGGAGGCGGGGTACCCCGTCCGCTGCCCAGGGTGCTGGGGTGGACCTCCATCTGTCCGCCCCCTATTGGGCCTTCAACCCAATTCAATTATCTGGGTCCAAAATGGCCCATAATATGTTTTTAGACCATTTTGGACCCAGAATTTAACTAAAAAAATAAATTATATAGATAGAAGAACTATTAACTATATATTAAGTTTCAACTAATACTATTAAGTATTAACTAATAATCATCACTAAGACACTAAGTTATTACAAATTTACAATTATACAAATTAAGAGAACTAATAAACTATTACAATATTACAAACTCATCCAAAAATAGTAAATATTACAAATTGTACTATTAACTATTGTAGAAACATTACAATTAATTGTAAATTAAGAAAATAATAACATTTCAAATTTTATCAATTTGCGGTGGCAGTGAGTTCATTGAGATTGAGTTATGTCGACTGTTGTGAGACTGAGAATTGAGATCATAAAAGTTATAAAACCTGCAATATTAATAAGTTAAAAAATAAAACAAATTAGAAGTATAAAGTTATAAACATGAAACAAAAATCTAAAATATAAAATATTAAAAGTACTAACCAAGATGAGATTGGGTCATTGTGATGAAGATTGAGCATAGATCATTGGATCCTTAGGATTAGGATTCGGCATATGTATATTGAGAATATAAAAGCAAAAACATACAATTAAAATAATTACATGCTAAAATATTATATAAAATTATAAATGCAAAAAGTAATTAAGGGACAAATTGTGCAAACCATGGCAATGGTGGGTCCAATATACACAAAGTCATACTGCATCAGAGATAGCCATAGACATACAATTAAAATAATTACATGCTAAAATATTATATAAAATTATAAATGCAAAAAGTAATTAAGGGACAAATTGTGCAAACCATGGCAATGGTGGGTCCAATATACACAAAGTCATACTGCATCAGAGATAGCCATAGACGTCATCTCATGTATCACTATAACAATTAAATTTGAAATTAATACCGAATAAATTAAAATAAGAAAATAAAATTCAAGTCCCACGATTATTAGATCCAAGCTGATCACCACCCTCCTCCTCGATGTCGGCCTCCTCATAGTCAAGAACATCCAGAATATGAATTGGAGTCCCCGTGATCCAATTCTGCGTGCAAATCAAAGCCTCTACTGTGGTAGAAGCTAATGAACTCCAGAATAAATCCAATACGCGCCCTCCAGTGCTAAAAGCCAACTCTAAGGCTACAGTGCTAATAAGGATTGCCAAAAGATTGCGGGCTACCTCTCCAAGGACGAGATACTTCATGGCATTCACCTTCCACCAACTTAATATATCACACTCTCGTGAAAATGGTTGAAGCTCCGCTGCCAAATATATGTCTATCTCTGACTGAGCCTCTGTAGAACTCTGGACGAAGGGGGTCTGCTCCAACCTCTCACCCTAATCCAATCTACGTCTTTTCCCAATCTCGGCTTCTAGACCAGGTGAGGGGTAGGTGTAGGTGCCGCAATATTACCACTCCAAAAGACGGTAAACTCATCAAATAATCTACCAAGAGTTTTCCTAACCCTTGCTACAATATGCTCTGCCTATACTTACCCGTATGCAATTCCCAATCCAAAAACCATGTCATCCACCTTAAACCGAGGGTCAAAAACAACAATTATATATAACAAAATATTAGCCCTAGTGACATCTCCTCAATACTTTTCATACTACAACCTCATAATCAATGTTAGATCTTGCAACCTAATGTGACCACCCGCGACCATGTCATCTAATTCTTCTTTTACCTAACATATTTACTGACACAATTGATGGGATATAGAATACAAAGTGCCAGATAGTGTCATGGTGACCTCGTAGAAAAGCCTCAAAAATTCTACGAAAATAGATACAACTTCCCAATCATCAGTCATGGGGTTTTCCAATCCCCTGTGATCATCAAACTATTATACATATTGGATATCTTCATCCCCCAATAATGCAAATGCCAACTTATATTCTTGGGCCGCCTCCAATATAAAAAAATGTTGAGTTCTAACGTGTAGGCATATCAATACAAAGACCCTTCTTGGATGTTAAGCCCGCAGACTTCGTAACTACCTTGAATTTCTCCAATCTCAAATGAGAAGATCTCACCCATCTCAAAACATTCCTAACCCGAGCAATCGAGTCATGAAGATCCTTCAAACCATCAGTGACAATAAGATTCAAAATATGTGCCACACATCTCACATGCAGACACTCACCACCCATGATTGTTTTATTTGCCTCTCTAAAATAGGTCTTAAGATGTCTCAATGCGAGATCGTTAGACGAGCCATTATCAACTGTGACTGTAACAACTCATGTCAACTCCCATTCCTTTATTACAGCCTCTAAGACCCTCCCAATTATCTTACCCTTGTGATCGGTGATTTGACAAAATTTTATAATTTTCTTATGCAATATCCAATTACCATCAACAAAATGCATAATTGAAGACATACAATTAAAATTTTAGACTGATGTCCAAGTATCAATGGTGAGGCAAATAAATTGACCCACCAATTGACCCCTCAACTTCTCTTTTTCAAAAAAAAATAACATTTTTTTTACATCCTTTGCCACCGTATGGCGAGAAGGAAGATTAAACATTGGTTCCAAGTAGTGAGAATACGCTTGGAACCCTTTCCTATCAACAACTTGAAAATGTAACTCTTCCATGATGACCATGCGAGCTAGGTGTCTCCTACACTCATCGGGATCACACTTAGTATACCCCCTTAACGTTGCACCCCCACTACTCACATCTGCTAGTTTTTTAAGTCTAATTTCTAGCCTAGATTGGCTCTTCTCTTGTATTAATCTTAATATTAGACTTTTTTTGCATTGCTTTTCTAAGTGCACCTTTAATTGTGAGATACCATATTTACTATAGTGGAATCCATAAATTTTTCCACAATGGTTACACTTAGCTTGTAGGTTATTTGAGTCACCACCCTCTAGTTTGGTGAAATGAGACCAAACTATGAAAGCCATTTCTTGTTGGGCTTGGGGGCGGGGCAAGGTTCTATAGGCGTAGGGGTAGATGTTGAGCCAGAAATAAAAGTAAGAGTAGTGGTAGGGGTAGGGGTACCCTGGGCCTGAAAATGGGAGCTCGCACTAGAATCTGCCGGAATATCCATGGGCATGAACTCAAGCAAACAACAAATATGAAATTATAGCAAACATAGCAACATGCCAAACAATTAATATCCAAGTATTAACAATTTGATAAAAAGGAAAAAGTGATAATCTTGAGTTGCAAAATGAAATTAACCAAAAAGAAAAAAAAAATCAACAAAGAAAAAATAGTTAGAAGCTTCTGCTGATGCTTTCAAGTTTCAATAATTTATTCATAATTTATTCCAAAATTCCAAATTAATTCATAGCCATTATATTCACAGAAATTTATATCACAACCATTACCCCCTTACAATTCTTATTCAAGCATATTGCAAAATTTAGCATCCAGAAACATAAAGAAAAAAATACTATTGTTTTCAGAAATTATTGTTCCAGTTGAACTCAAAAAACTTAAAACTTTTTGAAAAAAATATATATTGTGACATTGTATATCATATACGAAATATTACCTATATTAACTAGCATTTGAACTATATATATATATATATATCAAGTTTGTGATTAAAAAAAAAAAAAAGCAATTCAAACGTGAAAAGTTTAAGTGTCCTATGACTAAGGGCCAGCTTGTATGGGTAATCATTTATTTTTTAAGCAAAGTTTTCAAACTTAATCCAAATATCTTTTGGACAATTAGATCCAAATTAATTTAGGGTTTCAGATTGCAACCATAAATTAATTTAGGGTTCTAATCTGAATTAATTAGCCACAAAATCACTATCATGATTCACTATCACGTATTCAATCATCAAAATTCAAAACACATTACATAATACAAACCCAAAAAAATCAAAATCACACATACAGATTCACACACATCAGTTCATCAATCATCAAACCACATGCACAATCAAGTCTCCACAGCACACAATTCACAAATACAATCTCATCCTCCATCTCCGATTAAACCTCATCCTTTTTCCAATCTCCATTCCATAAATCAACAAAAAATAAAACTTTAACCAAGATTCTTACCTTCGACTTTGGTGAAGGAGATGCAGACAGAAGGCCACGGCTATGGCGTAGTGGCGTCTTCAACGTCGATGGAGATTTGGAGATGCAGAGAGTGAGTGAGACTCAGAGAGAGAGAGAAAGAGAGATTCAAAGTGAGACAACTGAGAATGAGGGCTCGCGGGGAGGTGGGGGAATCTTCACAAATGACGAAATTTCATCATTTCATCATTTGTTATTACGTAAAAAAAACTCAGGTATGACTTCGTTTCATGCCTGGGTTTTTTTTTTATATATATAAATACTATATATATAATTTTATTTATATATATTATATATAAGCAGGAGTCACCCCTATCCCGCCCCCGCTTTGGGTGCCAAATGCGAGCGGGGCCACCCGTCCCCCGCATCTGAAGAATGGGGTAATCTACCCTGCCACACGGGGGCGGGACCCCATTGCCCATCCCTAGATGGATGGTTTGGTTTTATGTAACCAAATCAGCACTTAGCCTTTGCACCTGATTATAACAAGACATCCTTGCGTGCAAAAAGTTTCAATTTTTATACCATTGTAGCCAATGTTTTGAATACCGCTTCGATGGCCGTTTCAGTCAAAACATCGAAACGAGATATTTCGGTACCAATATCATTTCAGATACCATTTCAAAATAGTTTATATATAAATAAATTATATATATAAATTATATTCCAAAATAATAGTCTATATATAAATATATATATAAATTATAAATAATCTGATCTGAATTGAGGGGTTAAAAGATGAGCTTGTAGTTTGAAGAAATGAAAAAAAAGAAGAAGAAAAAAGTAAAGGCCGAAATATCGACCGGTACGGGCCAAAACGGCCGAAATTCTGACTGGTATTAAACTATATCATTCTCTGTACCAGCTACGCCACATAAACGATATATTTCAGCTTTACCGATCGATACGGTATGAAATTCAAAATTTTGATTGCAGCACTACACTAACATCTTTTAACAAATGTGACAACTTTACAACAATTTAACAAAGATAAACTAAATCAACCTTAGGAAGAACTACAACGAACATACCTCGCTCAACAAAAATGATTGCTCAAAAATCTTTTGTGTCCTGACACTTTGAGAAGTATTATAAACATTTGAGAATTTAGAAACTCATGGAACCAAGAAGATAAATAACAGCCTAAAATAGAGACATGTTTGCTAATGGTTGGCATAGTTCAGTTAGATAATCAGGCATGCAATTAAGACACCTAAATGAGGGTAGACATTGCCTTAAATGCTTTCCGTCCACAGTTTTAAATAACGTACCGTACCGGCCGGTACGGTCAGAATTTTCCATACTGGCCACCGGACTGGTACAGATATGTTATGCGTTCCGTACCGGCCAATATTTCGGCCTTTTATTTTATTTTATTTTTTCAAACTACAAGTTTATTTTTTTACTCCCAATTCAGACTAGACTATTTATAATTTATATATCTATGTATTTATACATAAATTATTTATATATAGACTATTATTTTGAAATATAATTTATATATATACATATATATAATTTATTCATATATCGACTATCCCGAAATGGTACATGAAACGGTACCGGTACCGAAATATTTCGTTCCAGTGCCTTGACCAGTACGGCGTCCGATATGGTATTCAAAACATTGTTTCCGTCACAAATAACTGCAAAGTCCAGTCCAGGTCCAATCACCCTTTACTATAGGATAAAATTACCCAAAAGAAGAGACGAGGAAGAGTTGGACAAGCTGGAAGATTAGAAGGCCCCTGAGAGTAAAGGGGAAGATTGAAGTTGAAGGGACTAGGGATTGAAGGGGTAGATGTGTAAAAGAGTGAGTAGTAGGTGGTCAAATCTTTTTCGTTTTATTTTTATTTGAATATGAGTTAAGATTGGACTCTTCATCGAATTGCATTTTATATTCACAAATAGTTTTTTTTTAATATTCGAGTGAGTTCGAACTTGTGCTGCTTCATTTAGATAAATAGATTATTTTATTTTATTTTATTTTATACTTTTATTTACAAACTTTGACCAAAATTTTGCTAACATCTTTATAAAGTTTCTACATACATAAGTCAATCATTATATTTATAATGTGCTTCAAAAAATGATTATATTTATAATGATTTCAGTAGCTTGTTTAAGATTTGGAACTTGATTTCCTCTGATTTCTATCATTATTTAAAATATCTTTATTATAAAAATAATAAATATGAAGTTATTCAAGTTATATGAGTTTGTACGAGTCCAATCAAATCTTATATAAGTTGTATTATTTAATAGTCGATGATAATTTTGTACTAATAAACAACTCGTATAATAAATGAATCAAGTCAAATTCGAGTTTGACCAAATCAATCTCAAAGAATAGTCCTATATATTTACAGCCTTAAAAAAATAAAGATGTAAAATGTAAATAAAAAGTAAAATTATTGTCGGCTCAAAATATTCCTATCTAGGACATGTAAACAAAGAGACATGTATACAATCAATGGTGTCCATTTTTTTAAACCCATTGTCATACAAACTTCCCACGTTTTCTCCAACTTAGACTTGGCGCCAAATTTGTAATTCAAAAGTAGCGACTAAAAACTGGAAGGATGATGCTAGTATTTATCAGCTAGTTATAAATTTTTTATTTTTTTATTTTTTGATTATTTTTTAATATTTATAATTATTAAAATAATAATAAAAATATATAATTTTACTAATAATCACTTTCTTAATTATTAAATAAAATAATTAATTAATTAATTACAATACATTAACAGCAAATTTGAAAGCACCGTCGTACGTGCACCTCCACGTAGATCAAACCTTAGCTTGCTTCCGACACGTAGCCATGACACTTTTGCTTAACTATATTCACAAGGACCACAAATCTGGTTTAAGGCACTAGCAACTTCCAGAACCAGCCGCAACACACATTCATCATCTTAAGGCGCTCTTTACGAAATATTGGCAAAGTTATGTATATCCTCGAACCACCATTAAAGCCAAGCTCTCAGTTCTTCCCACTGCTCTGAAGGCTACCCACACACACCTTCTCTGGGTGCACCTTTCTTGCTCTTTGGGTGTAGAGGGAGAGTGATTATTTGGCTGGTGATCGTGAAGGAGAAGAGGGCCAGACACTTAAAGTGTAGGATACCAGTGGCAATGGTGCCGCCGCCGCCTTTGAAGAAGAAGAAGGAGAAGAGGGAACCGTCAAAGAATGGGTATTTCCAACCACCTGATATTGAGCTCTTCTTTGCCATGGCTCCTAGACGCCAAGCCTGTGCTTTGTAGTGGCGAGTGGCTTTTCTTCTTCAATTTTGCGTTTTGTTGTATGAGTTGCTTGCTTACAGCACTGTGTTAGCTTTGGATATTACTGTATGCTTTCTATTTTTTTCTTCTTTTCTTGTCTAAAGGAGTAAAGACAGGAAGAAGCACATATGCATATTTATTGAGATTTCAGGGTGTAGCTAACTGGTTAGGGATGCGTGGTGTGTAGCTTGGTCTTATGGTGTTCTATTGTTTGCATATAATCAGTTCCAGAGTCTTGTGTTAGCAAGTTGAAACTGTGTTAAGTCTTTTGCTGCCATTTCCTCCCTGGAGAATTTGAAACCGTGACCACATGAATGGAACCTTTTTTTTTTTTTAGTGAACCTTTTTTTTGTCACTTCGTGAAGGTTGGGTTTGATAAATGAAGAAGTCTTGCTATTATTTATAAATAATTTAGTACTATTTATTAATTATTCTTTTATTACTATTTTTTATCTCATCATCCCGTAGCTTAATAGATCGTCGGGAGCGGTTTTGGGCCACATCCTAGCAATCCCCTGCTTATTGAGAAGACGACGATGACAGACACCGGTGAAGACAACATGAAGGACGCTTTCATAGGTGATGAAGTGGGTTTGACTGAAATAGAGGGAAAACAAAATGTATTGGTTTTATTTTTCAAATTTTCAAAAAAAGAAAACAAAAATTTTGGAAGCTGCTGGCTTAAAAATCAGGATATGAAATTGATATGAAATTTCTATACTTTAGTTTTATATTTTATAATATTAATTTTTTAATTTTTTGAGGTGGTCCTTAATTTCTTGTTAAAAAATAGTATGCAATGTGTCAACTTTTCTAATATGCAAATCCAAATCCAATTGAGGGTTTGGTTAATGAATCTCAAAATGTATTGTATTGGGTTATTTAAATGGAAAAAGAGATGACTTTTAATTACAGTAAATTAATTCTTTTAGTCATATTTTATAGTCATCATAGCATAACCAAAGAAAATAAAAAATATTTTCTTCCTTGCAAGCTCTTTTTCCTCGGTTTTGGCTTCTACTAAACCCTTTTTTTTTTTTTTTCTTTTTTCATTTCTTCCCACGTGTTCTACCTCTCCACCAGCACATGTGTATCGTTGTCCTTCTTCTTCTTTTTTTCCCTCTTTTTTCCTATTGCATTAATAGCAGTAATTTTTAAACCCAAATTTTTCCCTGTAGCATTAAGAGCATTAATTGTTGTATACTAAACGATTGTATTAATTTTTCAATTATTGTTTGTGTGTCATGAATGGTTGTATACTCCAAGTCTCGTATTGTATAACATTAGCTGTTAATTTAGAAAAAAAAAATTAAAAGAACAAAAAAAGTGAAAAAAAATTATTAATTTATAATATTTTATTATTATTTTGATTAATATATGAATAATCCAATGTGAGAATAAGTTTTGAGTGGAATTGCCAAATGTAAAATTACGCAAATTTTATATTTACATTTGCATAATCCAATACTAATTATAATTCAAAGCTAATTTCATTTCAACTTGTTTAATCCAACGAGGATGCCAAGGGAGTCATCAATGGAATTGATAAAGGATATGAACATGTTATATGCCACATGCCTATACCCAGGAGCCGGAGGAACCAAAAAGAATCGTAGCAAAAGTCTTTCAGTTTGGGTAAAAGAAAATAGATTTCCATCTCTCGGTACTCTAAAAGCTCCCTGCAAGCATTGCACGTGGACAGAATATGATGTTTGCTTTATTTATTTATATTTTGTAACTGAAAAGACTGTTCACAACTGAAACAATTTATCATCTCCATCTTGTTTGTATAATGAGATGAAATAAGATAAGATGATTTTAAACGAAAATTAAAAATTAAATAAAATATTATTAAAATAATATTTTTTTAATATTATTATTATTTTGATATTTGAAAAAATTAAATTGAGAGTTGAAAAAATTAAATTGTTTATTATATTTTGTATAAAAATTTAATAAAGTTATAATGATGAGATGAGTGTGACTTACTTTTATATCTGGTTTTGGAGAGTAAGATGAGACAATATGATATATAAATAATATTAAAATAATTTGTGAATAGTAATGAAATGCTTTGAGTTGAGATATTTTATAAAGTTTTTGTTTGAGAAATGAGAGGTAAAAAGTTAAATAAAAATATTATAAAGTTAAAATATTATTATAACATTATTTTTTAATATTATTTTTATTTTAAAATTTTAAAAAGTTTAAATTATTTACTATCCAAACTAGGCCCCGTTAGAACATAGACCTATTTACCTGTGAGTGTGATCGGCGTGACAGGCTTCACATTTCTATGGGTCTCATGGGCTTTTTGAGGGATGAGGCATTCCCTATCGATGGGTATTGGTTTTTATTCCCCATTCAAACCAATCCTACAGCAATTTCTCTACTTCTCAAAGTTTCAAATCCTACCCGAGTTGAGAGACTATAGACCTATTTCTTGTTGTAATACTATCTACAAATACATTTCAATGCTTCTTGCCGATTGTCTCAATCTCGTCAGTCTAGATTTAGTTGGGAAACATCATTCTAGATCGTATCAATGACAATATTCTCCTTGCCCCGAAATTAACGCAAGAATAAGGGTTCCCCACGATGTACCATTAAGGCTGATTTGATGAAAGCTTATGACATAGATAGATGGGACCTTTTATCTTGGTGGAGTATATTGAGGTTCCCTGAATGGATAGCATAGAGGATTGAAGCTTTCATTACTCCCTCTCTCGGTTTTCAATCAATATTAATGGCAAACTATGTGATTTCTTCGAAGTGAAGAGAGGACTTTGCCAAGGTGGTCCTCTCTATCCTTATCTTTTTGTGTTGGCTATGGAAGGTTTTCTAGCCTAATAGCACATATGACTTTGGGCAAGTAGTTTAAATATCATTAACGCCGTTAAAAATGTAAGATTTCCCATTTGTGTTTTGCCTATGATCCTTTGTAAAGGACATTTCTCATCTTTTAGAATCATCCATGAGTGTTATGGTGCCACTTACCCCCGCTTTTGCTTTAGCGGTGAACTCTAGCATCGAGGAGTATATTGCACCGGTTACACCCCTTGTGTCCTTATCGTAAACAAACATTGTTGTTTATATGCTCGGCACACGCATATGAAAAGATTCACAGTGGAAGAAAAATAATAAGGTCATGTTTTGTGACTACATGGTTAAGTACCAGAGGTAATATAAAAGTGCCAAACTAAATATCATAAACTTCCATAAGTCACCATGTCCAAAATTAACCAAAGTTAGTACATACCAACATTTGTTCATCAAATCACTCAAATCATAGCCACTTAGTAAACTACATAATCACAATCCATACGGGGACAAGTCCTCATCTCACTCTATGGGCTACACTACCTCCTCCTGCTCATAACCGTCCTAATCACCTAAATCTGTAAGAAAGTCTATGGTTACGAAGGGCTAAACTATAGTGAGACTATCATAGTGAGATTTTAAAAATCTCCGTGATCATATAATATATGTGATAACAATGAATATGCAGGAAGTGAAAACATAAGGAGATATAGGCAATGAAACAAGCTTATCAAGATGGGAGAACCAAGCAAACAATATTTCGGTTTATGGTTATACAGAACTACGAGTAACAAAAGAAAATAATCATATGCATGCTTTTAAATTTTTAAACAATGAGGAAAAACGAGCTTAGTATTATCCATAATCTCTAAACCTTTAACGATCGGAAACCCATTTTTAAAACGTGGATATCTCGAGCAATCATAGATAATATAACTTTCAATGCAATAAACGTTTTAGAGTAGCCAATGCCCAACATAGAAATACCAAGCTCATAAATCCGAGAATTCCAGGTTCTCTCGTAACAATAATAATCATTTGAGAACCCCTAGCTCTCCATAAATTAGAGTTAAGCGAGGACCCTGGCCATCCCATTACTCATAACAATTAAAGGCCCCAGGCCCTCTCTTTTTTTACCAAAATAATCATCTTATCATTTTTCTTTTTATGTATGCACCACAGCCTCCCCTATAATGATTGTGTGCACATCCTGGCTCCCTTTGCCACACCGTGAGTAATGACCATGCGCGCGACTTCATAACAAGTAATGCTTAGCTTCAGATACTCATCCTTCAACATACTCTAGCCTCTGCCAATAGAGAGTCAATGACTTTGATCCAAGAGTGTTGTCATTTCGTCCAAGCCCATTGACCGCCCAATATCAACGGATATCACTATATTATTACACACTCCTAAGTGATTAAGGGAGCTCCACCAATCTCAACTTAGGGTAGTGAGATACTCACTCACACACACCCCATTCCATTAAAACAGTTAACATCCCATTTTTAAAACATCAACTCAAAACTGAGATATAATACTATAAATATTTATAGAATCCAAGTAAAATAGAGGGGAAAGTTATTCCAAAAGCATACCATTGGATAAGTCTTGATTGCTCCTATTATAGCTTGCCCAAATGTGGTGTTTTTTGCCACTCTCGCCTGATGCTTTGCTTATTTACCTTTCCTTAAGCCTTTCCTCACCCGTATGATGCATTCACTTACTATAGTTTGTCTAAAAGCCTTTCCTCTCCTAAAGCCTTGCTTGCCTTAGTTGTCCAATAAGACTTTTCCTCACGCTTGGGACTACAAGGGTTGATGTGAATACGTTGCTACTACATAAGGGGTTCTCTCTAATGTTCAGATGGATTCTTACAAACTCCCCCCTTAAAAGAGAATTTTGTCCTTGAAATTGGATAACGATACTTGATCGAGATCAAAATAGACAAAGTCAAGGATTATAATAAGTTTTGACTTTGTTACACACATAATTCATTGAATTACAAATATCCAAACAAGTAAGGGTAATATCTCCTCATATCTTCTTCTCGTTCCCAATTGATTTCTTAAGCTTTCGGATTTCTCCACAATACCTTTGCCTTCACCAAGGGTATTGTCTTGGATCTTAGCCTTCGCTCATTCCAATCTAAATTTGTATTGGGACCTCATCATACGTTAGATTGGGCTAAATTTGAATGTTACAAGGTTTGGCTATTATGGGCTCCATTTGCCCGAAGCTTTTCCTTTAGTTAGAGAGGTGGAACACATTGTGTACGTCTTTAAATTCAGCCAATAGCATAACCTATAGGCCATCAGGCCTATTCTTTCCATCACTTCATATGGTCTCACATATCTTGGACTCAACTTACCACTTTTTCCGAAACACCTTACTCCCTTCATGGGTGACACTTTTATATATACTCAGTTGCCTTCTCGAAAGACAGCTCCTTCATTCATGTCTCGACATAGCTCTTTTGTCGACTCTGCGCTACCACCATCTTATTTCTTATAATCCTAACTTAATCCTTCATTCTTGGTTAGCTCTGGTCCAATGAGCTTGCCTTCCCCGATTTCATCCAAGTACAGCAATAATCTACACTTCCTCTCTTAAAGGGCCTCATATGGCTCCATCTGGATGATCTCCTCATTGCTATTGTTGTAGGCAAACTCTTTGAGAGGAAGACAATTCTTTCAACTCCCTTAGAATTCTAGAGCGAATGCCCTCAGCGTATCTTCTAAAGTCTATATGGTTAGCTTGGATTGACCGTCTGTTTGTGGGTGCTATACACTGCTAAACCTTAGTCTCGTGCCAATTGCGGTTTATAAACTCTTCTAAAAATACAACATGAACGTTGGGTTCTGATCTGAGATAATGGACTTGGGCACTCCATACAACCTTACTATTTCCTTGATGTACAATTGGATCAACTTTTTCAAGGTATCGGTGTTTGTAATCAGAGAAAATTGACACTCTTGGTCAAACAACCCACACTTACCCATACTGAATTTTTCACTTGTAGTCCTTCACCCAAATGCGGTGTTCAAGTTTGCTTCTCTCGCCCGATTTATCTTTGCTTGCATAAGCCTTTCTTCACCCGATCGTCGCTTATTCTAGTTTGTTTAGGATAGGTTTGGATAATTTTAGATAAAAAGTTTAAAATATTATTTTTTAATATTATTATTATTTTAGGATTTGAAAATGTTGAATTAAAATTTAAAAAAATGAAATTATCTATTATATTTATATGAAAATTTAAAAAAATTATAATAATAAGATGAGATAAAAATTTTATATCTCATCTTGATTACCAAACCAATCCGCCTTTCCTACCCTACGACTTTGCTTTCCTCAACTGCCCGGTAAGACTTTTCCTTACGCCTGAGACTACAAGGGTTGATGCGATTATGTTCGTACTGCGTAAAGGATTCTCTCAATATCTTTCTTTATTTTCTTAATATCTCTCTGAATTTTTTGAGTACCATAGGATAATAATTTATACGATCCATTTACGTACTATTGTGGTCATAAAGGCTTGAAATAATTTCCCGGTCTAGTCCCGGGACATGTAGGACTCCTAAAGTAGGAGATTCCAACATTGGGCAACATTGCATTCATTACCCACTATTACTTATAATTTGTCAGGTACCCACATGTTACAACCAATGAGATTGATGAGATACAGCGTAATAGTACTGAAATAGATATATAAACTCCAAAATAAAATATAAAAAGTATTGCATAGTTTTTTTTTTTTTTTTTCAAGAAATTGACTTACCATTAAGCATTCAAGTTCTTATACAAGAGCATATATATCACAGAACCCATTAAATATGCATCACCTACAAAACTTCTTGTTTAAATTCACAACCCTTTTCAACTTATCTCATTTTCATCATTATAATTTTTTCAAATTTTTATATAAAATATAATAAATAATTCAACTTTTTTAAATCTCAAAACAATTTTTTCAAATTCTCACATAAAATATAATAAATAATTTTACTTTTTTAAATCTTAAAATAATAATAATATTAAAAAATATTATTCTAAATAATAATAATAATAATAATTTATTATTCACAAACTATCTCAACTCATTTCTAAATCTAAATGGCTTGGGCATGCCATTGCATCTGCTTCACATTATCAAGTGTCCTTTCAGTTTGTACCAATCCTGCTCAAGCAGTCCTAATCATGGGTCCATTGTCTAATAAGTTATAACAATTGTAAGGGAACAAAAAAAAAAAAAAACAAAGAAAACTTTACATGATTTAACCTAGACCAAACCAACAGAGTCAGAAATTCCTATAAACTTTTAATCCAAACATATTCATATAATGGAAAATGATAAGGTTATTATTTTTTTACTATCCATTTATTACTATTTTTATATTTGATTTTTTTAAATTTTTTATTTTATTTAATAATTAAGAAAGTGACTATTAGTAAAATTATATATATATTTTTTAATTTTTTTTAATGATTAAGAATATTAAAAAAATACTTAAAAGAAAATGATTAAAAAAAAAAAACTTCTAATAAATATGTAGTAATAGACTTGTAACCCTAACACTACCCATATTTAATGTGAATCCAGCTAATATTTAATGTTGGGATCGACATTGCTATAATATTCGCGGCACATTGCCTGTGGACAACAAATAACCACGCATCTCTGACCCGGGGTGGGATTGATGTGAATTACATATAGCCAGTTTAATTTTTTTATTTTCTTGAGATATTGACGTGTCGTTTGGTCATTGGAGGATGTAAACCTCCTCTTGACACCAGATCTTGTAATTTTCATTATTTTCTTCATTTCCAGAATCAATTAGTACATGCTGAAATTCATTTGAAACAACCAGGTAGTATAAAATTTAAGGAAAATGTTAAATATATTTGAAAAAAATTTACAAAAAAATTTATTTCTATACATGTCAGTTGTTTATATGCTGAAAATCATGAAATTTGAAATTTGAATTTTAAAAGAAAAAATTAATAAAATGAATCTTGTAAGTAAAAGTATAAGTACATATAGCACTACTCAAAATTTAAATAAGCAGAACATTAAAAAAATATTATTTTTAATTTATAAGAAGTGAATTTCTTTGTGGCTCAGATACTATCACATACTCCGGTTATAATTAATCAAAATCTTCTTTTGTGTTTTTTTTTTTTTTTTTTTTGTCAGTTTTTTTTCATTAACCCGACTTTGGAATAATGAGATACTCTTTTATACTGTTTGAGTTCAATCCAAATTAATCGAATTGAATAGAAATGATTTTTTTTATTTTGTTTTCTATTTTTTGCATTTTCGTACCAATCAAACAAAACCATTAAAGGACTGACCACTCTTTTATTACATTCCAATAATCTTTCTAAATAACGTTTCCGCCGCCCAAGCTATTATGACGAAAAGAAACAGACGTTATAAACCCAGCAAAAGGGACATGCAATGTGCTATCTTTGACTAATGGCTATGGATGGATGAGTATGATGAAGTTAGCATAGTAATTGATCTGACGTAATGAAATCGACATTGGACTAAAAAGTGAGCACATCATTTTGAGTATTTTAAGATTGTTTCTTTGTGTAATAAATAATATATATCTTAATGTAAAGATTTTATGAATTTTTGGACCCAATCTAGCTAACTACGTTGGACCACATAAATCATAGTAATTTAACGATAATTAAATATATAGGTGCAACATTTTATCTCCCCGAAACGATGCACGCGTGAATTATTTATACTAATACAACCAATCACATCGCCATCACTCATCAAAGCTCTATTAAGCTATTGGTCAACACATTTATTTTAAAACAATGATTTATATAATTCCTGTAAATATCTCTCACACTTTTTTTAAAAATAAATAAATAAATATTATTTTAAAAATAATATTAACCTTACCTCTGGAGACGAATCCAGCCCCAAGGATTTTGAAGAAAAAGGATTATATTTAAGATGTTTATTTTCTTAATTCTATTTAAAATATTTATAAGGGAAAATTAGATCCTTATTAGTTTTATATTCATTAATTTTCTATTCTTTATGATTGA
The DNA here is from genome assembly GCA_003123785.1 of Pterocarya stenoptera. Taxonomy (NCBI): domain Eukaryota; kingdom Viridiplantae; phylum Streptophyta; class Magnoliopsida; order Fagales; family Juglandaceae; genus Pterocarya; species Pterocarya stenoptera. The sequence continues at coordinate 161,148 of QEOT01006926.1, forward strand.
AAAAAATTAAAATAAAAGATGAAGAAGGAAAAGTTAGAGCCATAGTTTTATGATGAGCACACATTTGCTTGGCTGTTATTCAATTTGTAATTAAATATACTTTATTATTTTTTTTTTTAAAGAGATACTGTCGAATTCATCCCATTAAAGATGAGAAATGGGTAATGCTAGATTATTCAATTCTGGAATATGTAATCTCTACATACTTTTAAAAAAAAAAAAAAATAGGGCTTACTATTAAAGGAATAAAAGAATTTACATGTTCTAAAACTGCAAATATCATTTCTCTTTTCTTAAAAGCACTTTCGCTCAATCTCGTTGGTTCGATTATGCCCATGTTGAATTTTAAATAATTCTCTTACTTTTCAAACTATATATATATATATTATTGAATTACCTTTTATTCCATATTACCTTTTGGATGTGAGGACTGTTACATCAATAAAGAAATTACACAAAAACAATCATATAAATAATGTGGTTTCATCTAATCCGTTAGATCTATTTTATAATAAAAATAATTTTACAATCTGACAAATCACATCAAGCTATATCCGTTTGTATGATTAATTTTACATAATCACTTTGTGGTTAAAGTATTTCCCTTTGGATGTTATATAGATGAGTTTTACTACTTATCATCTCCATATACCACACACCACACTTTTTTTAAAAAAAATTAAATTTTTATTTTATTTTTTTCTTCGTAAATTTATTGAATTTTTATACTCATCATCCATAAATCTTACATTTAATAAGAAAAAAAATTTAAAAAAAAAATTAGTTTACGGGGATATTGAATTGAATTTTTCTATATAGATTCTAAACAAGAACAATGCAACGTCCACCCATGACTTTTAAAAACAAAAAAAAAAAAAACCCAAGTTCATCACCCAAGCTATCCTTTCCTTATTAATTATTAAAAGTGAAAAGGGGGAGGGTGAGTTGAATCCTTCAAGGAAAGCATATTCATTTAAATTAAGCTTTTTTCTTTGTCACTATAGATGTGGAAAAAGTAAATGATCCAACCAATGGAATGAAAGCTTTATGAAAAGAATCACTGTCAAATTAATCAATGGACTGGAAATTATGTCTCTTTACTCATAATATTTTATATTTGTTAAAGCCTCTTAACGTTTCCTCCGCCTAAGCTATATATTGGGACGAAAGAGAAATATTAGAAGAAAGAGGACAAACAATAAAAAAAGATAAATAAAATTGGCTAGCTTAAGATTGGCGTTTTCTTTAAAGCATTTTCGTTAATTAACCTCGTTGGTTCGAGGATGACAAAGTCGGAACTCTCGCACTTTTCAACCGTAAGTATGCCTATAAAACCATATTCAATACGACAATGCAACTTCCACCAATAACATACAAATGCTACAATCCAAATCCATATATGATCCCCAAAACCATCTTGTTTGATCTGTGAATAATAGTCATGTTTGTAGGTCCTATTCCGATATATTTGAATATATGAAATAAGTTAAAATATATTTAACTTTTTATAGAAAGTTTAAAAAAAATAATGAGTCTCATCAATAATCAATTTGAGATTGGCTGATATGAGCTGAGCACTCAAACATAGTCTTAACCTCTCTTGTATCTCTATTTTAATTTAATGCATCTTAGGTTAAAATAAATAAATGAGAGGGTTGAATTGAATAATTCAAAGAGACCATATTCATTTAAAGCTTGCTTGACTTTTGAATTATTTTTTTATTTAGACACTTAAAAAATCAAATTGTATGTCTTTGACATATATAGATGTAGAAAAAGTAAAGGATTCAACATAAGGACTGAAGTAATTGGTGAAAGTCCTCATTTCATCTCGTTTTAGCATTTGGGTTTCAATTTTAATTCAAGACTAGAATGTAATTGAGTTAAAATTTGAGTCTAATCTTGTTTGATAAAAACTATACGTATCGAAAAAGAATTTAGAGGGTGAACTTAAGATTTATGGTTTAGGTTGCTTTAATTTGAGAGAGATAGGACCTCCCAAAATGATTTCAACCATAAAACCCACATATTTTACTTAATAAGTCACTACAAGAAAAATGAGTATTTTGTGATGTGTTATTTGCGACAAGCATGACTATTTACGAAGAAAATATACTCATTTTACCAAAAAATAATCATTTTTATAGAAAATAACTTGTCATAAATAAACAGTTTTCTTCTGATGAGTCACTTGTTACAAACAAATATGAGAAAAGTTTGTTTCATAAAAAGACTTCAAGAAATAAAGTTCACAAACTCATCATGATGTATCTGACTTATTACATTATATCAAATTATAAAGTAATTTTTATTATATAATAGATCTGACATATCACATCTAACCGCGTTAATTTATAAATCTAAAAAATTCTTTGTGAAACTTATAATTCTAAATAAATTTAATGCTACAACCAAGCAAGTAGGGTGGGCAGCAGGACCCTGTACCCCACTATCCCGCCCCCGCATGGATGGGCAGTTAGAAAGTTAAGACAATTTAAAATCTAACTCTAATGAATTTAAAATGAATGGAATATTTTTTTGTGCTATCAATGATCTCCCTTTGAACCCCTGACTTTCAACTATGCCAAAAACAAAGCTGTTCAAGTGGAATGCACTAATTATTTAAATTAAATTAATAGATAAATTTATTATCTAATGAATCAACTCAAATATAATTATTTTATAAATATATTTTTATAATATTTTCTCGATGCGCATTTGTCTTAACTACCTGAAAAAATACATTAATTATATTAATTATTTAAATATAAAATTATTAAAATACATCATGATATTTATTTAGTAATCGTTTGTCAACCACGACCACTTCACGCCGGTTTCCGCAATATAATACATTAAATAATAAAATATAACGTACGACGTCGAAAAAGCATATGTTCCTAAAGTCCGCATCGTAGTACAGTCACGTACAGTTGAATTTCGTACTTCCCTTCTTTGTTTTGATTTTTAATCATTTATACAGCTGGCATTTTGTCTAGTTTGTCTTTGGTAGTTTACGACGTATACGGATCCTATCCGGTCGAACACACCCAAACACCATTTCTCCGAATTTGTTTATATTTTATTATATTTGTCGAAAATTTTTGTCTCCACTTTTTACCAAAAAGAAAATGCTACTCTTTCGGTGGAAGCTTTTGTTGGGAGTATATTTTTTTAAAATATTTAAAAATAGTTAAAAAAATAGATGAAAAAAAAAAAAAAAAAATCCAAAATACATTAATAGGAGCCCCCAGCGAGAGCTCCCAACGATGGCTGTTTACAGCCTTACCCAAAATGCTAGCCTGTCAAATTTCTTTTTTCTTCCTAACTTTCGGATCCATCCATTTTCTTTTCCTACTCTCATTAATTACGAAAAAAATAATTTTTTATTTAAAGTTTGAGTAGATGACTCCTTTTCTCTGTATCCGAAAGATATTTATATAAATAAAATATATAAAATTAGAATAATTTTATACATCACACTCACTCATTATATAAGATTCGACACATTTATCATCATTAGATAATGAGTAATAATATACACCATACTATTATCTCACTTTCATCCCACTATATAAAATATGATATATTTATAACTATTAGATACTAAAGAATCATTTAATAGAGGATCATCTAATGGTAATAAATGTATCACATCTTATATATATAGTAGGATGAAAGTGAAATATATAGATGTAGTAAAGAATCATTAATAGTGATAAATATGACACATCTTATATAGTGAGGTAAAAATGAGATGGTAGTATAGTGTATAGAAATTTTCATAAAATTATATTGATGAGTTGTTTTATAATCAGCTAATATGATAATGTCATTTCATTAAAAATGAATTTTATTTTTAAAAGACCCTCAATTTTATATAAAGTTATAAAATAATTGTTAAAGAGTTAAAATTGTTAATCATTTCACACACACACATATAAGTTTTTAAAAAATCTAAAAGCATGCAGATTATTGTTAAGGTTTTTTTCTTCTTTTTATTTTAGACCATCTCATTCGAGCAAATAAATAATTGAGAAATAAAATATCAAGACATGTGTATTTACGGGACAGTTGCTTCAACTCTACTAAATAAATTCCGAATAAATGTTCATCAATTTATTAAATATTATTGAATTTATAAAACCCTAGTGTTCTTGTGAGGATCATTTTCTTGATTTGTGATCTGACAAGAAAAACTAGGATGGGAGCATTTTAAGTGACTTCAACTTCTAATTTCTTTTTCTTTTTATTTATATTATTGCAACTATTAAAAGATTTTTTTATTGGATTCATCGTCCTCTTCCTTGTTATTATTAATATATAAAAAAAAAAATTACTTGAGAAACAAATATACAAAATCCAGCCCATTATTTTCATCCTCTCTCTATCTCCAATCGTTATTTTTATGAGAATACCTGGGCGCCGATCAATCTGCTCTTCTTTAATAAACAGCACTCCAATAGTTGGGCGCCAAGTATGTATTTTATTTTACCTAGTTTGGGTTTACCTACACCCGATGAGACCCCATACGTCCCTCACTTCTTTGTCTTTCCCTCCATCCCCTCCATCCAATTCCCAAACGTTGTCGACCCCCACACTCATCCCAGAGATAACTCGACAGAACTTGACCCCATGACGGAACTCGACCCCACATTCATCTCGTTTAAGGGTGTGAATTTAAATTGAAAAATCAGAAAACTAGATCGGACTGGACTGGACCGAACCAAACCGGTTGGTACAGTTTTGAACTGGTCCGGTCTGGAACCGGTTCCTATATTATGAAAACTGGCCAGACTCGATTAAAATATATATATAAATTAATTTTATATATTATACAAAATATTTTATATATGTATATAACTTTTATATATAATATATAATTATATATTAAATTTTTATATATAATTATATATCATATATGAAATAATTTCATATTATAATTTATAAATTATAACATAAAATTTTAATCTTAAATATGAACATTTATAATTTATTTGATTATATGTTATTAATATAATTATATATAAGATAATATTATTATAATTTATAAAATAAAATTTTAATCTTAAAGATGAAAATTTAATTGATCATATGCTTTAAACATAAAATATATATATTAAATTATTAATAACATTTTATTATAAGAAGTAACACTTTATTATATATTTTTTACGTTTTAAAAAAATCAAAAAACTGGTAAAACCAGAGGTAGCGGTTTAGGAAAATAACTGGGGTGTAATCGGTTTTAAAAAATGCAAAACCAGTACATACCGATTCGATCCTAAATTTTGTCCAAAACGGGATCGGACCGGACCGATTACACCCCTAATCTCGTCGGCAACTCAACTCCCTGATGAAGCTCGACCCAAATGGTGGCATGGAGGAAAATCAATTTCCAGAGAAAACTATGAGATCTCCACCCCTAAACCAAACTGATTTTCCGACTTACTTCATATTTACCAATATTTTTTTCACTTCTTGATTTTGTCATACAGCTTTCTCAATAAAAGCTATAATTTTTTGATTATGGGTATTTCACAGTTTAAATAGAAAATTTTCAATACAAAATTCTCAATGGTTGGGCGATGTTGTGTTAGATAGCTTCTTTAAGTGTGAATCTGCTGCTTGGTTGTAAGTATTAATGTAAACTGATGAAGAAGAAAGATGAGAAATTGATTGGAAGGCATAGAAAATGCGATGCACAAAAAATGTTTGGTAAAAGTTCTAAGAAGAAAAAGTATGCTCAAATTGTCGACTTTACATTGTATTAGCGTTGGCATGGGTCTATTTGGATGAAATACACATACACAAACATGTAGTTGTGCATATTAGTTTGGTTGAATGAATGCTATTTAGGTCTATTTGGTTGAATGCAACTGCCAATAAGTCCATGTGCTATAATTTGTAGGCAATCAACATGAATTTGTCGCGTTGAATTCATTTGCTAACAAAATCTCAAAGATGACAAACAGCCATAAACTATAGTAGGTCAGGACCAAATTTGAAAAGTTACATCATAACATCCAATCTTAAAGGGACCCGGGTCCTACTCTCTATGAAAGAGAAACGGAACAGATGCCTTACAAGTAACCAAAGCTCCAAGATTACTTATAAGAAAGTGAAGCATATAAGAAAGTAACCAAAGCTCCAAGGTCGTAGGAACAGATGGCCATAGTGAAGCCTCTATGTATATATTCAACTGGTTTATTAGTTAGTTGATATAATGCCTCAAGCTTTGTAATTAGTTGTTATTAGTTAGTTTTTTTTTTTTTGTACCAACATGCTAGTTTCTTTTAAAATTGATTACTTTTCAATATGATGACAGTCAAGGAGAAGTTCAGGCTTTCATTCTGATTCAAGTTCTCGGACTGCAAGAAGGGAAGACAAAGGTAGCTTGGAGAGACCATTTTGCTATTAGGGCTGCCAAGCGAAACTATGTATTCTTAGAAAATCTAATAGTTTTGGTAGATATTTTACAATTGCCCAAACTATAAGATGGGTGAACAATGTGAATTTTTTGAGTGGATTGATCTTTAAAAAGAGCAAAACAACTGATGTAAGACGGCCTTGGAGTTAGCTGAACGGAAGAACGACAGGGTACTTAATGAGCAACTATACATCGAAGAATCTAAATTTAAAACAATAGAGAAGAAGTACAAGGGAGTCTTGAAAGTGTTAATCTTGTCATGGTTTTTTTTTATAATAGTTTGTGGTGTAATTGTTATGTATCCAAAAAATTACAATGTATCTCAGTCAGTGATACAACTCATGTAACTTGTTATACTTTAATGTAATGACTACTTTTTTTAGGATGACTACTTTTATTAATGTTGTTTGACTACTTTTATTAATGTAATGACTACTCATCACAATATGTTTACTTATCTCGGTGTGAAGTTACTTTGACATCAATATGTCCTAACAGTTGAATATTGTACATCACAATATTTTGCTCGAATTGAAATATTCAATTCCAAATAAATACAAGATGGTTCCAATGAAATACAAGATGTCTGGAAAAAAAAATACAATATTGTTTAATTTCCATGTTAAATTACAATTAACAATATGGCTCCAAAAACTTTTTTCAGCCGCTTTGAATACTTAATTCAGTTTCTTCTTGTTTGACTCAAAACCCTTAGCTGACCATTGCCGTTCTCAAAAACCTTCCCGAACATTGATGCCTGCACAAGGAATTCAAATTTTTTATATTTATAAAGCTAACAAGATATAGCTAAAGAAAAGAGGGAATATATCCCACACAAGATATATTTAAATTTGCACTATGAATTCAAGTGTTCCAATATGTATTCAATTGTTGGCGCAAAATCCTCACAAAAATAACAACAAACTTTATTAGTTTCTTTAATTAAAAACCAACAAAATACAAATAACTACAAAGCTACTATACCTCACTGAAGGACGATTATTTTTAGCATGTCCCTCATTCTTTTAAATACTACAACGTCTTTTCTTTGTTTTTTGTGTTTCTTTTGAGTCCTTCGATCTCAAAGACTTTGGGTGCCCTTTTGTGGGCACCTGTAGACAATCCTACACCGTTTGTAAAAAGTTCGATATAACTTAACTTCTAAGCATTTGATCATTATTGGTGAGCACCGTTTGTGAGCATTTTGCATGATCTTCCATTACAAGCAACTCGTTGTAAACCTTCTCCAAAGTAAGTGTGAAGTGATGGTGTTTTTCAGTTGACTGTGATGCAAGTTTGACGATGTTATAAAGTTGTATCATTGACTTGCTTTTTCTCATCATAGGCTCATCTTGTCCTTACCACACTTGGTCATCAGAACATGGTATGTCGAGAATGGGTGGACTCTTAGCATCAATAGTCCATCTGTCTAGAATATAATATTGTGGTAATATATTTAACTTCACCTTCTTGCCAAAAAACACAAGATGTGCTTACAAAGAATTTCCATAAACTCGCACATATGGCATGTACATATAGCATGTCCTTTATCACCCGATAATGTCACACGGTAAAGATGTGTTTCTTTACCGTGGCTTGTCACTCCATATGTCTTGGCCTCACCACTCACATACAATGTGTTTGCTTGGTACCATAGACTATTGAACAACTATTTTTGGAAGATCATAAAAGACTTTCTTGTATAAACAATTGTCGCCTCCTCTTCAATTTTAAAAGGTGTCTCCATTATCGTCCGTGTAGATTTTGTCCGCACATCCTTTTATTTCTTTTTAAAGTAACGTGTATAGCTTTCTCATACTGATGCACAAAGTCACTAATCATAGTGTTTGAACGAATATAATCTTTGAAAAATTTATTCATACTTTCACTTATCTGAGTTGTTAACATACCGGCATAGAATGTCGAACGCAATAGGCCGGTACCCACTTATCCCGTCGACTGTAAAGATTTTGTTGCTAAGTATTTTCTCATAGGTCATACTTCACCACAATCAAAACCCATTCTTACTCGAACTCATCAATAGTAATTGTCTTATATATACAATGACGAAAATCTTTCTAAAAGTCCGAAAATTTGTTGTATACATGGGCCGAGTGTTCAGAAAACTTTTGTAAAATATGCCACAAGCACAACCTATGAGTTATATTTAGGAGTATCTCTACAATTGCCTTAGCTATCGCCTTGTCATTATCGGTAATTATCGTTTAAGGGACACGCCCAAGCATTGCTTTTTTCCATGTTCTCAATAACCATGTATATGATTCCGCTATTTCATTAACCAACAAAGCACAACCAAATATTATAGTCTGATGATGATGATTAACACTAGAAAATGACACAAATGACATCTTATAAATATTTGTCAAGTAAGTGGCATTAAATGTAACAACATCCCCAAAATATTGGTATGCAACTCTTGATCTCGCATAGCTCAAAAACAACTTCTCATACACTCATCCTTGTCAACTTATATGGAGAACACAAACCTAGATTCTTTGAATTATCAATCAAGAAAGTATAAATATAACATTTGCGCATCCCCCTCTTCAAATATTTTTCTTCATTTGCTTTCCAAATAATTTTCTACATCCTTACCAATACAACCGACATTAAATTCACCACCTGAATCTTTACTCAATATCGACATTATCTTCCTTGTCGGTACACCAGACTCATTCAAAGTCATAATAAGTTTTTTTTAGACTTTAGTAACTCCCCTATGTCCACGAATGAAACTAATACTTTTTTATGTAAGTAGAATATGATTATGTCCAACCACAAACTTGTTGACTATCCACTTTTCGCCATCTTTCTTTATTCCCATTATTGCCTTGCATCCAATCTTTGTCTCAGCGGGTTCAGAGATTATTCAATATGTGTCTTCCGACTTACTTGCCAAAATCTTTTCCTTGTGCAAAACTAGTCTACTGCACAAAGAGTTTTATCATCTTTCAATAATCGAGTGTGATTCATCCGGATTGCGAATCCTTGTCGCCTTGCATATGCCTCGTAAAATGCTTGGACATCTTCGACCTCCTCAAATAACATGCCAATGAATGGCTCTAACGGACCACTACTTGAAAAGGGAATCACATTCATTTCATCTTCGACATTGGTACTATCTTCAACATTCACATCACATTAAATGTCTTCACCTTTAGCCATAAGTTCATCACTATCAATATTATAAATTGACTCTTTCAATACAAAACCACATGATTATAAATCCAATAGTTATGGAAAATCAACAAATTACATATGTAAGATGCATAAATTCTATCTAAAAATAAGACTAGAACTAAGAAGAGCATGTTTGGAGTGCATGCCATTGTTAAGGTGGTTTTTTTTAAACAAATAAAAAAAAATAGCTGGGTGTGAAGTGAGTTTAATATATGGTCATCTTCTTTTTTTTTTTTTTTTTCCTTCAAACAAATCATCAACAAATCTAATATTCAGCATAATTAATGTGAAGTGAACTCATTCAAACATTTTGTCAAATACCAATAATGTAAAGATTTATAAAAAGTTAATAATCCGGTATTTAGCAAAATTAAATTGCGTGATAAAGAGTAGTAATTAAAGTCCTACATGGATCGTATAAAATGAATTAGGACTAACCACCGAACATTTACAAGTAGTCCTGCCTAACCTTCCCATATGCCAAGAGATCATCCTTGTGAGTCATTAATTTGAAGTCCATAAATTGTAGACAAAAAGACTGGACATGCAAGGACATTGTGGGCATCCTTGTGAGCCATTAATTCCATGCATTGTTTCTTCAAAATTTTTAAAAAATATCTCAGTAGTTCATCCATTTTGGACGACAACCATTTATACAAACTCCTTTATTTTATTTTTTTTAAACCAATCCCACCATATATTATAATGTAAAAGAGGAAGTACCTGAGCAACACCAAAGTCACTAGAGTCAGTCATGAACAACTATTAGTGGGCGACGAAATTACAAATGGTGGACTGACTGGTATTTGAGAAATCAACCAAGGAGGAAAACGATGGCCTTAAAGTGGTGGACTAGTGGCGGCGGATGCTGGTGGTGGTGCTTGATTATGATGTAATTTCTGAGGTGGCGCCCTCATATTGGAGGGATGTTATTTTTTGAACAACAAACGGACCACTTAGAAGCAGCTCTGTATTTTTATAGCCGCCACACACATATATATATTAATTAAAAAAAATACAAGAACCTAGGCCTTATGTATCTTTTTGTCTATGTAGTGTTGTTGTTATTCTGTGTAAGGGCATATGCCGAATGGGGGATTTATATGGACAACAATGTGTCTTGTTGGCACCAATATGTTTATTATTTATTTCTAAAAGAAATTGAATTTGACAGAAGTACTCATTTCAAATGAGTAATGTTGTACATAACACTCTCATCTTATATAATCTTATTTTTATCTTATTATATAAGATGTGATATATTTATTATTACCGAATAATAAATAATTATTCAATAGAATATTATATAATAATAATAAATATATCACATCTTATCTAATAGAATAAAAGTAAAATGATAACCTAGAATACATAATTTTTCATTTAACATAGATGCCTTTCACATTCACGCGTGCTGCTCTCTCTTGCAATTACTTTTTCTAAATTACAGAAAAAAAATAAGAGAAACAGAAGCGGGTCAAATGAGAAAGAAATGGAGGCAGTGCCCACCACTAGGGGCTGCGGCCGGTCTCATCGACTCATCCACCACGGAAAAAGTCAAAGCTGCCCACTTCACCGCCCACTAATAAATAAATTATTATTTTTTATTAAATCCAAATGAGAATTTTAAAAAAAAGTACAAAAAAAAGTGATTATTTTGTGTAACATATTCAATAGACCTCTCATGCACTCATCCTGCCCAATAGAAAAATAGGAATTAACTTATGTTTTCGATAAGAGATCAATATAGAGGAAAGGGAACCACGTCGAGGTGAGTGTAACACGTGGACTAATCTAATTCAATGTGCTGAAATAAAATAAATTTTATAATCTAAAACTCAATGATCTACATGATATTCCTCTTTTCGCCTTACTTTCAACTTGTTACTTGTTATATATTATATTTTTATCTTGATATAATTTCTTTCATGACTTTTTTGGCTCTTTTAGATACAAAAATATCTCATTTAAAAATATAATAAATAATTTAATTTTTTTAAATATTAAAATAATATTTTATTCAATTCATATAAAATCATTCCATCTCATCTGAATATCTAAATGAGTCTTTCGTATTATGCTCCTATATGTTATGTATCCTTTTAACAAAATGAACGATTTATTCGTTGGGAAATTAGTTCAGCAAATTAGTTTTAGAAGAAAATAAATATTTTTCTAATGTTTTGTTTTTATACCACATATCACATATAATTTTTTAATTTTTTTTCTTACCAAAAAAATAAATAAAAAAAAATAAATATGACATGTGGTATATGGATGATGATTACAATAACTCTTTTTTGAAAGGAAAATGTTAAATATACCTAAGAAAAATTTACAATAAATTTACTTCTCTACATATTAGTTATTGATATGTTAAAAATCATGAAAGTTGAATTTAAACAAAAAAATTTACAAAATAAGTATTTTAAACAAAATTATAAATAAAATAATAAGAGCCTATTTGGAATTGATTTTGAAAGCTTAAAAAGTACTTTTAACTATTTAAAAGTTCTTTTAAAGAAGAAAATAATATGTTTGATAAATTTATAAAAAGTATTTTAATCACCTACAAAAATTGAAAGTCTATTTTTTTAAAAATATCAAATTGAAGCTTTTATCAAAAAATTCCTGTAAATAACTATATATCTTTTAAAAATTAATATAACAAACAATAAATAACTTTTAAAATATAAAACTTATTATTTAAATTATAAACTATAAATTCTAAAATTATAAAATATATTTTCAACCACAATCCATGCACTAATTTGTTTGGTGCGTATAGTCTTTTACATACATGTACCGTTAAAGCGACAACTTTTTCTCCTATATAGATTTTTTATATATTAAATTGGGTATATTTTTGTAGTTTTGCTTAAAGTCAAATTCCACTTTTTGCTATTCCAAAAATAAATACAAATTCAACTTTTTGCATTTTAATTAAATATTTTACAGTGTGTGCTTTTAAGATTGATTTAGGGATTCTTAAGGCATTTAGATAAGACTGGAAATTTATTTCACAAATATAACTCAAATAAAAAATATTTTTTAATTTTAAATTTTAAAATTTTCATTTAATCATTAAGACTTTCTTAAACTTTCAAACAAAACTAAAAGAAATAATACAATTTTTTTAAGTTTTAAAATAAAAATAATATTGAAATAATTTTTAAATATTTTTATTCAATTTTTTTCATCATTTTCCAAAACCCATTTTATAAATGTGTTATGTTTTACCCTTTATTAAAAATTGTTCTTAGAAATATTGAAAAATCATAAACTCACAGACCAAATCTTGAATCTTGTTTTTTTTTTTTTCCTTGCGTTTTCTGTTTGGGCTTATCTTGAAAAAATTTATGAATATAAAATGAAAATGTGATATAGAGTGAAAATGCAAATTCTTGAGTAATAAAAAAAAGAAAATAAATAAAATATAATAATGACTACCAAAAATAGTGGAAAGTGAGTGAGTACCGTAAAAAGCACGCGCCAAAGAAAACAAAAGGCATTGTGAACACCCCCGCCCCCTACCCCCTTCCACCAACCAACTGTACAAAACCCCTCTCCCTCCCTCCCTCCCTCTCTCTCTCTCTCTCTCTCTCTCTCCCTGGCTAACAAATTCTTGTATCTGCGGGAAAAATCACACAGCCGGCTATGATTCCGACTCGCCGGCCACTCTTCCCCTAATCCAAAGTATAAAACCATAGATTCGCTCTCTCTCTCTCTCTCTCTCTCTGTGTTTGTGTTTCTGTCCCGAGCTTGATTTGTTCACTTTTATTCTACTTCTAAGGGAGGAATTTGTGGAGTTCAAACTCTTTTTGGGAGAAAATGCTGGATCTTAATCTCAGCGTAGGTTCCGCGGATTCTGCCTCGGATTCCGTGGAAATGGTGAGGGAGAAGATTCTACGCCTCTCCGGAAGCCCAAAGGAGAGCTCCGGTAGCTTCAATTCCTCCGTTGTTAGTGCTGGCGACGAGGACTCTACCTCCAACTACTACGATGCGGCTTTCGCTTACAGCTTCGGCATTCTCAAGGATAACAGATCGATCAGCCCCGGAAAAGAGCTCGATAAATGCGACCGGACCATCCAGTTATTTCCAGTGAGCAGAGCAGAGGAGGGAGAGGCCGACGTGTCCAGGTCCAGGCTCGGGCTCGGTAAGTCTTCGCGGCAGGAGTGGATGGGTTTCACTTCGAGTTATGGCGGAATGGAGGCGGAGCACAGGATGGCGGCTCAACAGCAGCGGGGGGAGCAACAACATAGGCCGCAGGTGAAGAAGAGTCGCCGGGGGCCGAGGTCTCGGAGCTCGCAGTATCGCGGCGTTACGTTTTACCGAAGAACTGGAAGATGGGAATCGCATATTTGGTCAGTGATTCACAGCCCGTAGTTTTATGATTGTTATCGTTATTATAAGAATCTGGTTGATTGTTATGTTACGAGAGTTTTGATCACTTTGGCGGTATATTTTGCGTGGTTTTGAGTTCATTGTTTGCGTGTTTTTGTGCAGGGATTGCGGGAAGCAAGTTTATCTGGGTAAGGAAAAGTTTGTCTCGTACTAGTTTCTTTCTTTGTTTGAGATTTGGTTATTGATTTAGTTATAAAGAAATCGGATGCCAACATTGTTTATTTGTCGGAATAATTTTTCTTTTTGCAGGAGGATTTGACACTGCTCATGCTGCGGCTAGGTATACATAACTGTGCTTGTAAATTCAGCTTGTAATGGTAGTTCCATTGCTTGATGTGAACTATTTTGGGGATAGTCTTTAAGGAGTTTTATGGCAATTTGTTGATCTTAGGGCATATGATCGGGCTGCAATCAAGTTTCGTGGATTGGATGCTGATATCAATTTTAATATCAGCGAATATGATGAAGATATTAAGCATGTGGGTGTGGACTTTTGTGGAGTTGATTTTAGTGACTATATATTTTCCATTTTTTTGTTAGTAAAAGAACTTCTTGTCTCTGCAGATGAGTAATTTTTCCAAGGAAGAATTTGTGCATATCCTACGCCGCCAGAGCACCGGGTTTTCCAGGGGAAGCTCCAAGTACAGGGGAGTGACGCTACACAAATGTGGGAGATGGGAAGCTCGTATGGGGCAGTTTCTGGGCAAGAAGTGAGGACACTTTTGCTAAGTTCTACACCTACAGCTGAATTTTTCATACCCGAGTGTGGAATTTGGAATTGATTGTGTTCCTATTGTGTATAAATCCATCTTAAATCACCATTTCCCACTATAAAAATGAAGGGGGAAACTGATAGTGCTGATTGAATAGGTTTTGTGGGAACCACTGGGAACTTGATTCTTATTGGGTAGTTTTGATTGCTTCCTTGCAGGTATATATATCTTGGGCTATTCGATAGCGAGGTGGAGGCTGCAAGGTCATAATGATAATATATGGGATCTCTATTGTATTGGTTCTCTTTATCTTTGACCTTTTTTCCATTTTACTTTATATGTTTTTGTTATCTGGAAATCAGGGCATATGACAAGGCTGCCATCAAATGCAATGGAAGGGATGCTGTCACCAACTTTGAGCCGAGCACATATGAAGAGGAAATTATCCCTGAGGCTGATAATGGTTGCTTTTTATGTTATTTATTTTTCCTGCCTTCCTGGACAATGCATTCTTGCCTGCTGTATTTTTTTTTTTTTTTTCTGGAATGCTTGTGTTGCGTTGACCCTTTCTATAAATATGACATATATACTTGTCTCATTTGAAACAGACTGCAATCAAAATCTTGATCTTCAGTTGGGAATGGCTCCACCTTCATTTTCTAATGTGGGGAAGGAGAACAACACTGATGCAAGCAGTTTTCATTTGCAGCGTGGCTGGGATGAGATGCCTTTTGATAGAACACCAAGGGTAATGCTGACACGAATTTTTTTAAATTCCCCATTTTGTCCAGTTGAAAATCTGTGGTTATATATTTCAAGCAATTTCTTTGATTTTGTGGGGCTAGGTCTCTGATTAGCTTGCTTGGCAAACCTTTATTACTCTTATGCAGATTGAGAACACTGCTTCAGAAACAATGAGGATTCAAGTTCCTCATGGACCTTCGAAGGCATCTGAGCACCCTCTTCTCTGGAGTGGTGCAAATTCCAGTTTCTTTTCCATCTATAAGGTAATTCCCTGTTCATTCTAATTATACCAGTATAAACTTCCTGCTAAGTGATAATAAAAGCCACATTGGTACCTTTCCTATTTCATGAATTTCTTCATTCTTGTTGTTTGCAGGAAAAAGCAATGGAGAAAAGGATGGAAGTTGAGTCCTCGCCATGTTGGCCAAGTCAAACATTCGGTCCTTTTGGTGGGGCGACTCAAGTGCCACTCTTCTCTGCTGCAGCATCATCAGGATTCCCTTCAACAATTACCAGTTATCCATCAGCTGCTGTTGGTCAACTTCATCTTCCAAATACAACTATCCATCCACCACCATTCTTTGCCATCAATCACCCACACTACCACCATGTCCCATTTCCACTGCAAGATCAATCAGTACCAGGAAGAACATAGCAACCACCCCCAGAAATCTTCTAATTTTGTCTGAAAGCAGAAGATGGCCGGTGGGTAGGCAAATTAGGAAAACAAAGATTGGTAATTGAATTCATTAGTTTCAGTAGATTTCTGCATTATGGATATCTGATTCCATAAGTTGATATATGATCTTTTCTTCGGTGTGAAGCATTATCAAACTTAAGCACCTTAGCTCTGTGGCATGAGTAGATTTGGGTATTTCTGCCTCCATATATGCCGGTTTTGTGCTACAATGAGCCTCTGCACAAAGCTCAGAAAGTACGTATGTCCTGGGAAATGATTTGAAAAGAAAACATTGTCCCTTCAAAGTGTTGCTGATGAGTGGGTTTGTACATACATTTACGATGCATCTTAACATATGGCGATTAATAATATAACACTTGGGGATTAATAATATGAAGCAGGAAGGACTAACATAACCAATTTAGAAACGGGTAAAACGCAAAATCAGTCCTCGTGACTTTTGACTTGGTTCAGAAACGAAGTTGTAATGTTCACCCCATGTTCGTTTCCCTGTTTTTTGGGACGTATCAGACGATGAACATGATTGCCTAAGATCCGTACGTCATTTCTGTCTCTTGGTTGAAAGCCACGTGTAGAACCCGGGGGCTTCCTGTCCCGTCCCGTCCACCCCAGTCCTCTTAAAGTAGTTCCCGGATTCCTCGGCTTTGCATGAAGTTCGTAGACCTGCGAAAGACGGAGTGAAAGAGACAAAAAATTAAAAAAAAACAAAACAAATAAAAAGGACGTCTGCATAGTATGATGATAGCAGTGTGAACAGCATCTGATTGAATTGAATTTCTCGAACTTTGGAATGGCTTGTGCATGTGAATAGTAAAAGGTTTGATTATTTTGTCAGGCTTTTCTTTCTGATTTTACTCTTCTGTTACCAAACTTCAACGGCTACGTACGTACGTGAATTATGACTAGCTTTGCTGTGCTGTGTTCTTTCTTTGTTGGCTTCTGTTACGTTGCTATGGCCGCCCGCTAGGGTATCTATCTTGTACCCCCTGAAGCCACGATACTTTCCCTGGAAACAAACGGCTCTCTCTCTCTCTCTCTCTCTCTCTCTCTCTGTGTACGTGAACTTGTGCCTGTTCTGTCTGTTGTCGAAGAAAATTGAAGGCTTGTTTCTGAGCAGGATCCATAATATATATACCTCGTAATTTGCAGCTGCTGCCCAGCTTTATGGAGTGCGTTTTGTGCAGTTTCCACGATGGGTATTCAACCTAACTCTTACCAAAGGTGGCGTTTTATATATGCCTCGTGAATAATTGGAACTACTCTTCTCCCTTCGTTTTCCATGAATAACGGGAAACTACTACACCCTAACATTTCATCTCAGCGTATCAGACTCTCCAGTAGACAGTGTCAGATCGGTAAAATCACTATTTAAGTTTATTTAAGTTTTTTTTGCTACTCATTCTGGTGAATTTGCTCCCTTAAAGTTAACACTAATCTAATTGCATTTATTTTTATTTTCTTTTAAATATTTTTTAAACATATTTAATCATTAAATAAAAAATATATAATTTTACTAATAGTCACTTATATAACCATTAAATAAAATAACAAATTAAAAAATTAAAAATGCCGGAGCGAAAACTTTTAGGAGACAATTCATTGGACCAAGTTCCTTCTTTTATTAGCTTAAGCCTCAAACTTAATGATCACCTTTTTTTTAGCATTTTCGTTTATTATTTTTTAGTATTGTGTTTTAGCATTTATATTTTTTTTACTATCTCATCTCATCTCAATATTTAAATACAAACATTTTTTAATTTCAAATTTTTAAAATTTTAATTTTGTTTTTGTCAAATCATTACAAATTTTCTAAACTTCCAAACAAAACACAAAAAAAATTTAACTTTATCAAATTTCGAAATAAAAATAATATTAAAAAGTTATGTTTTAATAATATTTTAACTTTGTAATATTTTTATTCAACATTTTCTCTCTTCCTTTTTCCAAAACTTTATAAAATATTCTGACTTAAATCATGATTTCACTACTATTTATAAACTATCTCATTGCTATTACCATATTTCTCAATATCTCATCTCATTTTATTTGTATAATCAAACGATGTCTAAATCTCTCGTATATATTAAATCTTATAATGACACACCCTTCACATTGTTGATGTGACATTATCTTATTTATAAAAGTAAAAAGTTGAAAAAGCAGATGAGATAAGATGAATTGAGATTAAAGTTAAAAGTTGAATAAAATATTGTTAGAATATATTTATTTAATATTATTTTTATTTTGAGATTTGAAAAAGTTGAATTATTTATTTTATTTTGTGTGAAAATTTGAAAAAGTTGTAATAATTAGATGAAATGAGTTAAAATGAATTGTGAAAATAAATGAAATAGAATGCAAATAAGAATTTTCATAACTTCTAGAATGCTTCGCTTCTTCATCCCTGAACTCTGCCACCCTTGATACGAAAAACTTATCAATCCTTAGGAATATTGACTCTAAATTATTGGGCATGCATCATACAAATAGTTAGATTGGATGAATGTGAAATAATGGGGTATTAATCCATGCAACTTGATTTGCACATTAAAAAAGCAGTATTTCAACGTATCAAAAGTACATGATCAATATTATTGGCTGAAATTAAGTTGAAAGAGACGACCCATGCCATGTGTTTCGTCTCATGTCAGTACCTTTTTAAATTCTAAATTTATGCGTCATAAATGTTTTCACCTACTAATATTCATGAGACAATAATTGATATTTAGCAATCCATTGTTTTCTTTTAATTTTGATCTGATTCAAATACTTTTTACAATTACATACATAAATCTTAATAAATATTGTATTAAATATCTACCTCTCTAGCTCATAATTATAGAAAATATTTGAAACAAAAAATTATAGGATAACGAACACCTTATTAACTCAGAATTGAATGTATATAAATTTATATCCAGAGAAAAAGAAATGCATATAAATTTTCATGAGTAAGATGTTCTGATAATTATTTCATTACTTTTGAAGAAGATTCATATGAAATCAAAAAATGAGTTTGGGAAAAAACCCTAGGCCCACCCCCCCCCTCTCTTGTAAAAAATCAAGAGCTCCAAATATAATTTTCGTTAGAGGGGGAGAAGGCTTTGACTTCTTCCTCCTCCTCTTTTCCTTTTTCCTCCATTCACCCACCTTGCTAAAAAGATAGATTTGCAGCTTTCTGACAACTCTTGAGAGACATGCGCGGCATAAACAGATTCACAGGTTGAAAATTATTTGGAGGAAAGTGATAGTTTTGCGAAAATCAATGCGCATGGTTCTCACACGCTGCTCACATTTACGTGTGATTCTCACGCGCCACCCCTTCCGGCAGCTCTTCTTGAAGCAAGCGTCAGATCACTGAACTCGCCACCATTAAACTTTTCAGATCTACCTTTGTGGTTGAAAATATACAAGTGTGTTGCCTTTACATGCCGTCACAGATTCTGAAGTCTATCAGAGTTGGTCAAAGCTGTATTCTGTCATTTTTCGCATCTATCTTACTGCTTTCCTTTTTGGTTTC